>CAJHZI010000476.1:792500-830000 GCA_905160935.1 Enchytraeus crypticus | reverse complement strand
ACCTAAAGTTGACTGTTTATTTCGATAATGAAAGTGAATTGTGAAATACAGCCCGAAGAAGTTTAGAACTAGTGACCTGTTAGTTGTTTGTTGCTCAGCTGCCTGCTATCGACTCGGCCACATTAACATAAAACATACACAGTGACGTCCCTGACATCATCCTTGTATGAGGAAACGGACGTTAAACCTTTATTATTTATTATTATTATTATTATTTAGCAATCCACATTTCAATATTTACTGAATACAAATGATTAGCGTGAAGATTTCATTGCTACTGCTCTAGGCGAGGTGATACTTTTCGCTTGGAATAAATTGCTTTTGTTAAATATAGAATAGGTCGAATGCAGTATATTTTGGAATAAGCATGTATATGATGTCTTATTCTGTAACGACTCAGTCAAGTCTGTGTTGATGACTGCAGTAGAGTCTTGTGATATAATTTGTTAGGATGTAAAGACTTCACAGTAGAATCGATATGTGGTAATTGAAAACATTGATCAAGTTGTACTCTGTTAACTACACCGCCTCTACCAAGTATATGATAGTATTGTTTATATGTACATGTATATACTAGTGATGCGTTCTCTCTCTCTCTCTCTCTCTCTCTCTCTCTCTCATTTTTGAAGTTTAGAAACAGACATTTAAAATTTTCTCACAACCCAAGAGGTCATGGGTTCGAATCTCAGCTGGACCGTCTCTGCCAGTATCCGTTGTGATACAGATACAGACGGTAAACTGAGCTTTATAGCGCATAATATCAAATGGGTGAAGTCCAGGTAGACTGAACAGACAGGCGGTCGTGATTCATCAAAGCCTCTCTTCACATTACGATGAGCACACTTCTTAATATTTGCTGTTTACTCAACGTAAACCTGGTCATACATACATCTTTAAGATATACGTATATCAGGTTTACTTGATCACACACACAGCTTTACCGTCACAAACAATGCGATACCTAAGTACAGCTGATCTGTAGCAGGGAGCAAGGGCAATCAATGCAGTGATATATCACAGATTTTAATACCATTTAGTAACATTAATTTCTTATTTTTAACTACGTAAGTGTTACTCTATGTGTTTCTCTATAGCTCTCTGTGTTTCTCTATAGCTCTATGTGTTTCTCTATAGCTCTCTGTGTTTCTCTATAGCTCTGTGTTTCTCTATAGCTCTCTGTGTTCCTCTATAGCTCTCTGTGTTTCTCTATAGCTCTCTGTGTTTCTCTATAGCTCTGTGTTTCTCTATAGCTCTCTGTGTTCCTCTATAGCTCTCTGAGTTTCTCTGTACTGATTCTCCGTAGCTCATATGTATTGACAGAATCAATATTCTCTTGTTTAATTCGTGTTGCTATTATTTCAAACTTTATCATTTGTCATTTCTTTAACTTGTATTGAATGTTTATTCCATTTGCCTAGTTATTCCTCAATTTGTATGACTGAGGGGTGGTCAACTAGATAGGTTACTTGTGATTTCTTTGACGGCCTTGTTTGTGTAGGTCACTGTTTATTTTGAGCGTATTGAAATCAACATAGTTCTCTCTCACATTTAACAGGACAACTGTATTTCACAAATAACAAACTTCTTTCTTCCACGCAGCCTGTTTCCTAATCATTGGCCAGTATTTTACTAGGCAGTATTTATTATGTGTACCTTACTAGTTACTACTTTACTACCCGTACTTTACTAACAAGTATTTTATTACCGTACTTTACTAGGTAGTAATTTATTAAGTGTACTTTAGCAGTACTTTACTATATGTAATTTACTAGCAGTACTTCACTAACCATTACTACATGCTTAAACCAAACTTCTAATTCGTGATTTCACGATGATACCCAGGACTGGCTGAGACAAACTACGACATTAGAGAAATTGATCATTGAAAACTATTAATTATAAATTACACAAGGAATCTACACTTTGAATACTAATTCAGGGCAGTTCTTATTCTGTAGAGCACTTCTTTGTTATAGCAGCGTAAACAAAGAGCACTAATTGATTGATTAATCTATTAACTAATTGATTGATGGATGATACATTGATTAATAGAACGATTGATCTATTAGCGAACTGCTTAATAGATTGTTTGATCTATTAGATAATTGATTGATTGATGATCAACTAACCAATAGATTGATTGATCTCTTAGCTAACCAATAGATTTATTGATCTATTAGCTAACCAATAGATTGATTGATCTCTTAGCTAACCAATAGATTTATTGATCTATTAGTTAACCAATAGATTGATTGATCTCTTAGCTAACCAATAGATTTATTGATCTATTAGCTAACCAATAGATTTATTGATCTATTAGCTAACCAATAGATTGATTGATCTATTAGCTAATCAATAGATTGATTGATCTATTAGCTAACCAATAGATTGATTGATCTCTTAGATAACCAATAGATTTATTGATCTAGTAGCTAACCAATAGATTGATTGATCTATTAGCTAACCAGTAGATTTATTGATCTATTAGCTAATCAATAGATTGATTGATCTATTAGCTAACCAATAGAACGATTGATCTATTAGCTACCTATGCCATTAGATCCATTGATCTATTAGATAACTGATTGATAGAGGAGCTTACAGCAGAACTGTTGACTCCACACATTGCTGATGGGGTTATCGGGCTGAACAACCCCATAGTGCCATAGGCCCTTCCCACAGTACTTGTAGCTCTGAGCCCCACCCACCTCCACGTAGTCGAAAGAGCAGAAAGGGGAGGAGTCCTCGAGGTTGAATCGATGAAAGGTGAGGCAGACAATGGGAGGGGAGGGGGTGGAGGGGAGGTGGATCCTGTAGAGACAGGTCAGGTTGTGGCGGTAGTCAAATGGGAAGTTGTAGCTGTAGAGCACGCCCTCACGTAGCCTACCCAAGAGAGAGGCACCGCAGTTTGGTGAGCTAGAACCTGAGAGAAACATGCAATCAATCAATCAATATAATAGCGAATCAATCAATCAATCAATCAATCACTATATAAGCTAGAGCCTGAGAGCAACGTCCAATCAATCAATATAATAGCGAATCAATCAATCAATCAATATATAACGTCGAATCAACCAATCAATCAATCAATATATAACATCGAATCAACCAATCAATCAATATATAACGTCGAATCAACCCATCAATCAATCAATATATAACGTCGAATCAACCAATCAATCAATCAATATATAACATCGAATCAACCAATCAATCAATCAATATATAACATCGAATCAATCAATCAATCAATCATTTCTTTCAAATGATCACTTGTTCACTTGTTAATCGGATAATCTTTAACAAGGAATTCTGTTACAGGGATCATTTTATCAAATACGCTATGCAGCAGCCACAAGCAGCAATACAATCATTACAATGTTTTAAAAAGCATAGATGAAAAAACGTTCTTACCAAAAATAAAAAACTCTAAAAAACGCCTTTTTCTCAAAAAAATTAATAACGTAAAAACGTTGAAAAAAAACCTTAGTAGCGTACACGTAGGCTTGTATCAATATTACCATGCCTTCATTCCATAACACTAAACAATTTTATTACAACTAGACTAGATCTAAAGTTCTAAAGTATGTCCATAGACTACATACAAATATAAACAAATATTTTCAGGTCACATACAGCCACACTGTCAGTTGTTCATAATTATCAATACAAGAAAATTTAAATCCGTAAGAAATTCACAATCCAGATTAGTAACAATAAAATGTTCTTACAATTTCCTCTTTTGGCTCACAGTTGAATAATTAGAGGTGAGATCACAGTGCTTTTCTTAATTTTTACGTTTACGGTTTACGTGTTTTAAGGTTTTTTTATTTTATAAAAAATAAAAAAAACGTTTTTTAACAGATACAAAAACGTAAAAAAACGTTTTTTATCTATGTTTAAAAGGAAATGCTTAGATTGAGATAAGACGATAAAATACATTAAACTAGAGCGAGAGGAAGCTATGCTGCAGTAGCACAACCAGCCTGGGTGCAGGGCTGCTGTTAACACTAAACAGATCATACATTTCACTGTGTGTTGTCATACAAGAGAGCAGGGCTGCTGTTAACACTAAACAGATCATACATTTCACTGTGTGTTGTCATACAAGAGAGCAGGGCTGCTGTTAACACTAAACAGATCATACATTTCACTGTGCGTTGTCATACCAGAGAGCAGGGCTGCTGTTAACACTAAACAGATCATACATTTCACTGTGTGTTGTCATACAAGAGAGCAGGGCTGCTGTTAACACTAAACAGATCATACATTTCACTGTGTGTTGTCATACAAGAGAGCAGGGCTGCTGTTAACACTAAACAGATCATACGTTTCACTGTGTGTTGTCATACAAGAGAGCAGGGCTGCTGTTAACACTAAACAGATCATACATTTCACTGTGTGTTGTCATACAAGAGAGCAGGGCTGCTGTTAACACTAAAACAGATCATACATTTCACTGGCGTGTCATACACGAGAGGCAGGGCTGCGGTTAAACACTAAACCAGAGTCAGACATTCACTGTGTGTGGCATACACGAGAGCAGGGCTGCTGTTAACACTAAAAGATCATAAATTTCACTGTGGCTGTCTAAAAGAGAGCAGGGCTGCTGTTAACACTAAACAGATCATACATTTCGCTGTGTGTTGTCATACAAGAGAGCAGGGCTGCTGTTAACACTAAACAGATCATACATTTCACTGTGCGTTGTCATACAAGAGAGCAGGGCTGCTGTTAACACTAAACAGATCATACATTTCCCTGTGTGTTGTAGTTGTCATACAAGAGAGCAGGGCTGCTGTTAACACTAAACAGATCATACATTTCACTGTGTGTTGTCATACAAGAGAGCAGGGCTGCTGTTAACTCTAAACAGATCATACATTTCACTGTGTGTTGTCATACAAGAGAGCAGGGCTGCTGTTAACACTAAACAGATCATACATTTCACTGTGTGTTGTCATACAAGAGAGCAGGGCTGCTGTTAACACTAAACAGATCATACATTTCACTGTGCGTTGTCATACAAGAGAGCAGGGCTGCTGTTAACACTAAACAGATCATACATTTCACTGTGTGTTGTAGTTGTCATACAAGAGAGCAGGGCTGCTGTTAACACTAAACAGATCATACATTTCACTGTGTGTTGTCATACAAGAGAGCAGGGCTGCTGTTAACTCTAAACAGATCATACATTTCACTGTGTGTTGTCATACAAGAGAGCAGGGCTGCTGTTAACACTAAACAGATAATACATTTCACTGTGTGTGGTAGTTGTCATCACGAGGCAGGGCTGCGGTTTAACATAAACAGATATACATTTCACTGGTGTTGTCTACACGAGCAGGCTGATGTTAACCCTAACACAGATCATACATTTCAAGTGGGTTGTTCATAAAAGAGAGCAGGTGCTAGTTAACTCTAAAAAGACTCAACATTTCCACTGTGCTTGTCATACCAAGAGAGCAGGGCTGCTGTTAAGAATTAAACCGACTAAGACTTTCACTGTGGCGTTTTGTCATACAAGCGCGCAGGGCTGCTGTTAACATAAAAAGCTCATACATTTCACTGTGTGTTGTCTACAAGAGAGCAGGGCTGCTGTTAAAACTAAACGATAATACATTTCAACGGTGCGTTGTCATACAAGAGAGTCAGGGCGCTGTAAAACTAAACAGATCATTACATGTCACATGTGTTGTCATACCAAGAGAGCCGGCTGCTGTTACCAATAAACAGATCATACATTTCACTGTGTGTTGTCATACAAGAGAGCAGGGCTGCTGTTAACACTAAACAGATCATACATTTCACTGTGTGTTGTCATACAAGAGAGCAGGGCTGCTGTTAACACTAAACAGATCATACATTTCACTGTGCGTTGTCATACAAGAGAGCAGGGCTGCTGTTAACACTAAACAGATCATACATTTCACTGTGTGTTGTCATACAAGAGAGCAGGGCTGCTGTTAACACTAAACAGATCATACATTTCACTGTGCGTTGTCATACAAGAGAGCAGGGCTGCTGTTAACACTAAACAGATCATACATTTCACTGTGTGTTGTCATACAAGAGAGCAGGGCTGCTGTTAACACTAAACAGATCATACATTTCACTGTGTGTTGTCATACAAGAGAGCAGGGCTGCTGTTAACACTAAACAGATCATACATTTCACTGTGTGTTGTCCTACAAGAGAGCAGGGCTGCTGTTAACACTAAACAGATCATACATTTCACTGTGTGTTGTCATACAAGAGAGCAGGGCTGCTGTTAACACTAAACAGATCATACATTTCACTGTGTGTTGTCATACAAGAGAGCAGGGCTGCTGTTAACACTAAACAGATCATACATTTCAGTGTGTGTTGTCATACAAGAGAGCAGGGCTGCTGTTAACACTAAACAGATCATACATTTCACTGTGTGTTGTCATACAAGAGAGCAGGGCTGCTGTTAACACTAAACAGATCATACAATTCATTGTAGGTTGTCATACAAGAGATTCTAATCCCATCTGATAGAAGCTTCCGGTCGTTTATTTGAATAAAAGTTAAAAACACAATTTTGCCAAATAGAAAATCAAGTAAAAATTCTTCTGAAAGGTTCAACAACTGCACAGGGTCCGAGCCATAAATTATATCTAATAGATCACGCTACCCATCTCTAATCTGTGCACAGTTCGAGATGATTTCAGCTTAGTGATGAGATCTTTCATTCTGGAATACAAAGCACCCACTTGATGAGAGAATAATTGCGTTGAAATACTTGTTGCATAACTTTATAAGTTATGCAACAAGTGCACTTTATAAGTTATGCACCTCCTAACGTCACAAGATGATGGACTCTCTAACAATGATCTGATCGTATATACTGTAATAAAATTAAAGGATTTATGGTAAGAGAAGATGCTAAGACCTATAGACAGAGAGAGTGTTAGAGATAGAGAGAGGGAGAGAAAGATAGATAGAGAGAGAAAGAGATAGAGAGGGAGGGAGAGATAGATAGAAAGAGAGAGATAGAGAGAGAGAGACAGACAGACAGAGAGAGAGAGAGAGAGAGAGAGAGAGAGAAAAAAAGAGGAGAGATAGATAGAGACAGAGAGAGAGTTAAGACTGCATATAGCTAGACCGCGCCAGGGGCGGGAGTTAATCTTGTTTTGACAGACAGAATTCCTGCAACTGATCATACTCAAGTATAAAGAAGTAGCTGACTCATACAACATGTCAACTATAAAACAGCAAATTGTGCTAATTGTGGTCATTCACATAAATATCTAGAAATTTCTTCCATTCAATGCGGCATATTCATATTCATTTAATGTGGCTCTCAATACTGACTCACATACTGATTATTGATAAATTTGTTAACTGACAAAATCATTGATTTAATTGATTGATCGAAGGACAGGGACACTTCTGACACACTAATTATACAGAACGTTGCCTTTAATTGAATATTGTTTATTATTGTTATTGAAAAACAGACATACTCGATTATTGATTGATTTATAGCTTTATTATGTGAGTAAAACACTGAATGATTGACAGACTCAGAGATAGATTGTGTGATCGATCAATCGATCGATTGATTGATTTTATTGGCTGACTGATTGATTGATTTCATTGACTGACTGATTGATTGAATGACTGATTGTTTGATTGATTGATTGACTGATTGATAAAGTGAAGGAACCCGGCACCTAGCCTATATAAAGCAGGCTGATCTCACAGCATCAGGCCTCTCTATCAGCATCCTCTCTGGAACAGATCAGATGTTCTCTTAATTAAATCACAACAAGGCTCTCGTGTATTGACTGTCAGTGTGTGGGCGGGGCAATGATACCAGTCTCAATGTTCCCGCATGTATCAATCAATCAATCAATTCTAAATCAATCGCTTAACATCAATCCAACGATCAATCAATCAATCAAACTACACGAAGAACAGGTATGTCAGAGATAAGTAAGACTTATTTCGGTGCTTATTTCATTACATAATTGGGCCTCCCGTGCACTAATTACCTTAAAGAACAGTGAAGCAAATATTATTGTCTCAGCAATCCATAAGACGAACCAGATGTTCAAAGTAGAATCACAGATGAGTGAAATATGAATTATTAATGTTACTGATTAAGTTCACACAAGGCTCTCTAGTTCTAAACCCTATTCCAGAATCTATTCATCTGTCTATTTATCTTTCTAATCCCTATTCCAGAATCTATTAATCTGTCTATTTATCTTTCTAATCCCTATTCCAGAATCTATCTATCCATCTATCCACCTTTCTAATCCCTGTTCCAGAATCTATCAATCTATCTATTTATCTTTCTCATCCCTATTCCAGAATCTATCAATCTATCTATCCATCTATCCATCTTTCTAATCCCTGTTCCAGAAGCTATCAATCAATCTATCTATCTATCTTTCTAATCTCTGTTCCAGAATCTATCTATCTGCTTTTCTATTCCTCATTCCACAATCTATCTATCTATCTTTCTAATCAAAATTCCAGATTCTATCAATCTATCTATCCATCTTCCTAATCCCCATTCCCGAATCATGTAGAGATCAAACCTAACGAAACAAATTTTTAACCTCCAGAAATGCTGATGTCTTCATATGTAACAATCACCACTAGTAATTCAGAGGTCTCTGTGAATCCACCTAAGTAATCAGTTTGGAGTTATTTACTGATGCTTGCAACAAGGATATTTGCTAAATTTAGGAGTTTAAAAGTAAATGATACACTGGATACTCAAGCACTAGGCTTAAAATTACAATTATTATAAAGGTAGCCTTGAGATAAATAGATAGAGAGAGAGAGAGAGAGAGAGAGAGAGAGAGAGAGAGAGAGAGCGAGAAAATAGACAAACAGAATCACAGAGAGAAAGAGAGAGAGGGGGGGGGAGACAGACAGAGTCAAATAAACTTTCACTGACATCAGTAAGACTCGACTTCAACAGATAATTGCACAACTGAGTATATACGTTGTCACTCGAATAAATACATAATAATATTAGACAATTGAAACAATGAAGCTGCTGGAAAGATGTGAAGATGTTTGACATTCCAATAGCAATCACCGCACAGAGATCCGGGTGCACGGTTAAACTGGAAAAACTGGGAGCATGTTGTTTATTTCACAGTGACTAAAGTGGCAAATACTCAAGAATCACAGAGAGCATGGCATGAAATATGAAGGCCCGAAGGCACTGACGGACGCCTGGATTCAAGCCATACACAGAGTAACAGCTTAAAATCATACTGTATCTAAATCAATCCCTTAAATCGTTGTGCCGTAGTTAGAATTTATCCAGTGGCCTCAAAGAAAAGTCGGCGCTTCTGAACCTTAACGTTGAATAACCTTGAAGTTATTAATTATAATTTTTTGTCAAATTTAGCATTTGTGTGCAATTGAAATACATTCTTTAAATCATCCGTTCAAGCTCAGTTGTGATTTCAGTCGTAAATCCTAAACTGAATTAAAGTTATTACAAACTCTCAGCATGACAAACATCAAGTAGACGTATTCAAGTGCTCAGAGATCATAAATCTGACTGCAGACAAATTCTTTCAACTCGGCGTCTCATCAGCACAACACAGTTACGAGCATAGAGCTCTGTG
Organism: Enchytraeus crypticus; assembly: GCA_905160935.1. NCBI lineage: Eukaryota > Metazoa > Annelida > Clitellata > Enchytraeida > Enchytraeidae > Enchytraeus > Enchytraeus crypticus. The sequence continues at coordinate 820,377 of CAJHZI010000476.1, read as the reverse complement.
AATACTACACAACAGTTGTCGACCATCAGTAGTAGCACACATAGCATAGTAACTGCAACATAGTAGCAGCCACATAGTAGCAGCACACATGCTATTTGACCGAAATCTTCCTTCTGATCTTCAGGCGGTTGAATGTAAAAAATTAGTCATCTGGGATATTTATGGATAACACAACAAACTGTTATGTATATCTTCCGGATTTAATATAAATTGTTTGACGAGCTTGTAATAACTTATATAAATAATAAAATATTACTTATTTAAGTTGGCATTATTATCATTAAACAACACCAATTTTTAGTTCACAATGGCGTGTTTTATAAAAAGGCCCAGCCTCTACGACTATTTAAATTTATTGTTTGGTGAAATGCCGAACTAATTAACTGCGGGTCTATGCGTGGGAAGCTATACATTGGACCTGCCATTTGAGAACAACAGAAGAGAGAGAACGACGTCTATGCTAATTATATTAGTCACAATGTCATTAAACAACACAAAACGTTCATAGTAGAACAAATTGTACCAGCAATGATCTCATGCTAGCATTGATCTCATATGACAATAATAACCTGGTATTGCAAGGGTTACGCCGTTTAGCAAGTGCATGTATCCCATGAATACATAATACACGTGTAAATACACACACATAATATACATAAACACAAAACGTAACACATAATACACATAATAAACGTAAGTGAATGAAACTCTAGAGCAAATCTCACTGTCTTCAAAATCAGAATCTTAAAAACATCAGTTGAACGCATCTCCACTCTCTCTCTCTCTCTTAGTGCACTGCCTACTGGCAGGTCCATGGTACATAACGCCTCCACTCTTCTCTGTCTTCCGCCTTCCTCTTCATTTACACATATGAGCAGGTCTTTTAAATCATCTAACATACCTAATCTCGGCCTGTCCTGCCTCTTTTTCCTTCCATTCTACCTTCTATGACCTCTTTTAATAGACCTTCCCTCCTTAGAATGAGTCCCATCCATCTCTTCTTCCTATTTCTTAATACATTTATCAACTGTCTATCTGTGCCAACTCTCTCCAGGACTTTCTCATCTCAACTAACGTCTAGCAAATCATACAATAGTTAAAATACTGCCGACATAAAATCAATCATAACAATACAATAACAAACTAACTACCACAATTTTGCTATGATTCAGACAGAAGAGATGACCAAAGCAAACAGCCACGTTGAAGGAGTATCAGGACACAATTAGCTCAAGTAAAGTCTGAATAGAACAGCGCGCAGCACAGCGCAAAATGGACACGAATGTAGACTGACGTACAAGTAAAGAATGACCGGCAGTCTGCTCGAGGAATGTCTCAATTAAATATCGACCCCAAACTCTCGAGGTCAATACGTGCAATATGCCACTGGTGGTATGGCAAGACACTTGACTTCAGTTCATCAGGTTCGCGGTCTAACTACCCGTCAATACAAAAGAATAAACGAACGCATTGTTAATATGAAGTCTAGACTCGGTAGCACAAGCTGTACTTACATCATAATTGTAAAAATATAGACACCCAGGTGTGGGTAAGATATTAAACTAGGAGCACCTCGATTAACGTGGACAAGATTCACGTGTTAACAGAACTTAACGTGCTAGAAATGTTTACATAGATAAATGATTACAATTTAAAAACCGGCCGAATTATGGAGAAAATAGGATTTAACATTTTTTTAAAGTATATTTAAGGTAAAATTGTGTTCCATTACATACCAGTTTTAACAGCAGTATCGTACAATCGATTAATGACTTTAGTAAAAGCTGTACTATTCGCCATAGGTCTAAATTTTGACCCGCTTGCCTTGGATCATGGACTTACACTGTTTTGATCTCGCTTTCTCTTGTGGTCTCTGTGTACTCAGTCGTCATCGTGTGGTACTTTGGCGCCTGTTTGTGTAGTGTCTGCAAGAGACGTCCCTGATATTGCCTTATGGCGAGGAACCGGACGTTAAATTCTTATTGATTGATTGATTGATTATTCGCTCTACTATTCGAACTATTCCACAGTGAAGCTAAATTAACAGTCATGAACAAGCATGCTGGTTAAATGCACAACCGTTCAGGATCCTGGGCTTAAATAAAACATTACATAATTACATGTACACTGCTATACAGAGCACAGGCATATAAAAGCATAGAGCTGCACCATTTAAATGTGAATAAATGTCGTATCTAGTACATAAAATGAGTTAACGAGGTATAGGTATGCTAAATAGCACGCACTATATTATAGCACACTCAAGCGTGCTGTAAGTGACAGGGTGCGTGCTTTAGGGCAAATTCTCTATCTCTCAGCTCGTCTAGTGCTTATTATAGAGAACGTCAATACACTGTGATACATGACGTACGGTAGAATAGAGCAATGGAAGCATTTAGCAAGTCGTTTGTCGTCCACCACGCTGGGTGGGCTCTGTATCTCATAAATTAATAGTAGAGCCTTCAGATTTGAGCATTCTAAAGAATTCTACTGAGGGTAACTCTTTTATTATCTTGCAATATCACAACGTAGTAATAAAATCTGATTTTAACTTCGTAAAACTCTGAAGTCTAAAATCAACAACAGTGTTTGGCTCGTTCAGAAAACATAAAGAGATAAAAGCTGGTAAAGCTAATGTTAATGTCAGTTTCCTCACTCGAAATCGATATCAGTGATGCGCGAACCCAGGATTTGAACCCCGAACATACTGATCCGCGAACGAGTACTTTACCGACATCGCCATTGGCTCCAGTCCAGATATATAGATACAGACACTACACTACATAGATTAGCAAATTAAAGTGGCAACTAAAAGTCATCGAAAAAGTCAAACTCCAGTCCAAGAACGTTGATTAAGCGAAAGGCATTAAAATAGCTACCACTATAAAAATGAAGGAATTACAATTAGTCGCCGAGACTCTTTCAAGAAACCATTTACACAATCAATAGGTCCTAAATTACAGGATTTGTTCTGAGAGTAATCGAATTCTCCAGCATTCAGATTTATAGGTCCAGATACGCGTCCATTTTAGTGGACTTGATAAAAAACAATAATAATAATAATAATAATAATAATAATAATAATAACAATGAAAAAGCCTTTCTATGGCAGCGCCTATCTAACGCACTCCAGCGTTTTAATGCTGCATGCATTCGGGGCACATTGGCGAATGCGGCCTCCCAGAGCGTAGAGGAACTATTTTAAATATTTTTTCATCTTTCTTTTAATTAAATAAAGTCTTTTTTATCTTATATTTTAGCCCAGGGCCTTATACAGCCCAGGGCAATTAAAAAAAAATATTATTATTATTATTATTATTATTATTATTAATTATTACTATTACTATTATTATATAAAATATAGAATCTTCTTATTAAGTGCATATTTAAAGGCCTTTGATAATAATAATAATACTAAAAGTTTTACGTTCGTTTCCTCATACAAGGATGATATCAGTTACTTGCTCTGTAAGTACTTGGACTTGCTCTAAACGAGATTAGAACTTGATGTATAAGAAATCAGACACACCCTAAAGACTTGACATGACAGCATTTATTACTTTTTCCTCCGGTAAAACCAGAAATCTTGTTCACGGAATATGAATTAGGAGGGAAGCACTGGAAGAGAGCATGCTAATGCAGGGTTAGGACAACCCAGCAGTGGCATAATATAAACAATGAATGCATAATTGAGTGTCAGATTCGATCAAATCTCAACATTCAGCCGTTACCTGCAGAACTGGCAACACGCGTGTCTACATCAAATCCTCGTTAATCAATGGAATTAATGACCCGATTAAAAGCTCAGGCGTTTCAGTTAGGTATACTTTGACATACACCAAGCTGTAGCATTTCACTCAAATGGTAAATATTGCCAAAATTAAGTTAAACACATACATACGTATATATATACAGTGTATGCATATATATATATATATATATATATATATATATATATTATATCTTATATATATATATATATATAGATATATATATTATATATATATATATATATATATTATATATATATATATATATATATATATATATATATATATATTATATATATATATATATATATATATATATATACACACACATACGTGTATATATACCGACATCGCCACGTGCACATACTATATTTGGCTGAAGCCAATGGCGATGTCGGTAAGATACTCGATCGTGGATCAGTATGTGCGGGGTTCAAATCCTGGACTCGCCTATCAATGACATCGCCTTCGAGTGAGGAAACTGAAGTTAACACTAGCTTTACCAGTATCTGAAGATCTTACAGGTTAGTATCGGCAATACAAGACGACCTGATTTCCATCACAGCATCCCTTCTGCATGCGTACAGTCATGTGTAGATCAAGGTATAGTTGGTGTAGTAGCTGTACACACAACTGTGCCATGCAGCTGTTGGACGACAATCAATACCTCGCGGGATATGTCATATCTGATCAACAGTCGAGGGAGTTTTTAAATATATTAGTAAACGAGAGGAATGAACTTCTTTAATCTTGAGCGACCATCCAGTCATATCAGAGTTAGAGTTTAAACTGACTGGACAGAGGAAATGCTGAATGATAAACTGGATAATTGTATTCCAGTGTTAGGCGAAAACCTCCAATAAAACAATTCATTTCAAACCCTAAGGGCAATTAATAACCCCCCTACAATATTCTAAAACATTTAATAACCCCCCTACGATATTCTAAAACATTTAATAACCCCCCTACGATATTCTAAAGCATTTAATACAGAGCAAACACACTACACTATTACAGACGTCCTTTTCTCTCTCAGCCTCTTATGTTCAGTAGAATGACGGATCCAACGTATGTTTTCAAGAAACTTTCTTTACCCATCACAAACATAAAAAGAATCTTAAAGACACTTTCAAGCAAGTTTATAACATATAACACACAGAACTTATTTACACAAGTGGATGTTTAAGAAGCTACTACATTCATTAGAAACAACATTTCTCAGCTGGCCGTCAATACTCTACGAACCTATGCCCCACAGTATCTATCTACTGTATGTACACTACCACAGTGTACTGGTACGAGAGTTGTGGTACACATCTTAACAGTACTGTACCACAGTGTACTGATACGAGAGTGGCGGTACATATCTTAACAGTACTGTACCACAGTGTACTGGTACGAGAGTGGTGGTACATATCTTAACAGTACTGTGCCACAGTGTACTGGTACGAGTGGTGGTACACATCTTAACAGTACTCTACCACAGTGTACTGGTACGAGAGTGGTGGTACATATCTTAACAGTACTCTACCACAGTGTACTGGTACGAGAGTGTACTGGTATGAGAGAGTACTGGTACGAGAGTGTACTGGTACGAGAGTCTAGTGGTACACATCTCAACTGTACTGTAACACAGTGTACTGGTACGAGAGTGTACTGGTACGAGAGTCTAGTAGTACAGTAAATGTCTACAACAGACCATTGGGTGGATGAAGTTTTAAACAACTGCTGGTCATCGGATAGCTTAACTACTGACCCCAATTGACCGCTGATCATGAGAAACGCCCAGTATAGTGGAAAACTTTGATCTCAGCATAACTACGCTACTAGTTATAAATAGATAAATAATTTACCTGTATAACTACGCAACTAGTAATAAATAAGTAACTAGTTTATCTGTTTAACTAAAGCTACTAGTAATAATAACTGTAAGCTACTAGTTATAAATTTTTTAATACTTTCACCACATGTCTAATGGTGGTATGGAATTAACATTTGTACGTATTATTACTCTGTAGTATTGTCAAGTGACACAAATAGTAGAGGTAAGCTTAAGTAACATCTTTGTGGTATTCGTATCCAGATGGCATATTCCCATAGAATTAGAACTGAAATCGCTAAATTGTAAACTAAACATTCACACTTTAAGAGTGGACATTCAATATCAATAAAACTACAGAAACTTTTACCCTGATCTATCCTCTGAGTCGTCAAGAAGACTCCAGGCCAGCAAGTCAAGGAACAAATTACAACAGACAAATAGCTACATAGCTAGATTTGTATATGATTTATAAAACAATTGTTCTCTCGTTCAATAATTTGCTAAAACCGCAATAAAACACACACACGTGTTATCTGTGAACTTTACAGATAAAATGAAGCTATTAAATGTTTGCACTAGGAACGAAACATTGCTCAAAGCTGCTCTCATCAGCCATGGTAACTGAACTGAAGCCCTGAACCCCCAGTAGTGTAAATAAATCTTGATTTATTGATTGATAAAGAGATTAATCAACGGATAGATTGACCATATCTTTATTGATTTTAATGTTAAATAGGACCTACTGGTGAACTTGAAGTAATGCAGACTCAATCATCAGTCCAAACGTACCAGCATTAGTGAGAAGACGCAACAAATTACATTCTCTAGTGATAGCAGATTTAGCTGAGAGCTGATAGCATTCAAGCATTAGTCAGACCCTTGAGCTATTTATAGTTAGTAATGTAATATCCAAGCAGGTGCAGTATTCAGATTGAAACTTAGAAGTTCACGGCATGATAGAGAAACCGATTGAAGCGACTTTAGCGGCGGCTTCGTCATCCAAACATGATACCATCAAAATGATATCACACACAACATTGGTAGTTCTTAATTCTAAACATGATATCATCCAAATGATATCCTGCACAACACTAGTAGTTCTTAATTCTAAACATGATGTCATCCAAATGATTTCACGCACAACATGAGTGTTAAATTTAATAAGACGCTGATCTAGCGGTGTATAGCGGGCTTAGAAGAATTTTATTTATAAACAAATTTAGTTTCTGCTTTTTGACGGTACCCGAAATCCGCAGAATTTCACCGATTCGTTAATAATTTATTTGTGGAATATTTAAGGCTTTGTGTTTTAAACATCGGCAAATGAGCGAGATCTAATATATACGGATTGAGGCGCAGCAATATAATTAGACCCTCGACAAGTTGAGACTACAAATGTTGGCAGAAAACTGAATTCAGTAACCGAAAGCAGCATTAAGCATTTAACCGCTCTTAAAAGAAAACAGTCACAAAGGAAGACACAGAGATAGAAGAGAGAGCGAGAGAGAGTGAGAGAGACAGATAGAAGCGAGGAGTGAGAGGGGACAGAGAGAGAGACACAGAGAGACACAGAGGAAACGAGCCAGAGAGGAATAGAGATGAAGAGAGAGAGAGAGACAGAGAGAGGACGAGAGAGAGAGGAAGAGAGAGCTGTGGATCAGGTGTATCAGGTTACAATACACTGAGAGTTTACAGAGCAGGACTGTGAATGGAGTCAGTCATCGCACCTATTAAACAATAACACGCTGCATCTCCTCAGAGCTACACGCCACCATCACCACCACTACCACTACCACCACCACTATCACCAGTACCACCACCACTACCACCACCATCACTACCACCACCACCACCACCATCACCACCACAAGCACCACCACCACCATCATCATCACCACCAGCACCACCATCAGCACCACCACCACCATCAACACACAAGTTTAACTATCTATTAGATGCACCAGTACAGAGAGTCTAAAAGAAAAAGTGCATCGTTTAAGCATGCAGCAGAATGCTCTCTATTTAATTTCAATTAAATATAGTTCTACACTGTTGGATTTATATGACCCAAGTACTCATCTAGTAATATAAATTCTATCACAAATTCTATTTACGAAAAGATATGACAGACAAAGTTGAAATATAGCTCTAGAGTTTGTGAGCTGCTGAGCGCAGAAAAAGGCTGTAGGGAATCCGGCACTATAAATCTTTCAGAGAATAATTCTAATACTTGGCTGGAAGCTAAAGTCTGCTGACCAGCTATTATATTACAACAACTAGAACTTCTCGCCAGTCCGCAGCGTCTGATTGAGCCTGCAGGCAGAGATACTGTGCTCTGACTAACTGCAGGTCCCTAGCTTAAAAACTCTTACTTAATGTTCATCATTTCCTTCAATAATCAGCATATACATCTCGATATACTAGTCAGGTGTGTCATAATCTCAACAAAGGTTTGAAAGAAACAAAGAGTCTCAAGGCATGTATGCATCAAGGTGGCTCTATAATGCCACTGTTATTATGTATTAAGCCACCTACTGTATGATGCATTAAGCCACATATGATGTATTAAGCCACATATGATGCATTAAGCCACATATGATGCATTAAGCCACATATGATGCATTAAGCCACATATGATGCATTAAGCCACATATGATGCATTAAGCCACATATGATGCATTAAGCCACATATGATGCATTAAGCCACATATGATGCATTAAGCCACATATAATGCCACATATGATGCATTAAGCCACATATGCATGCACATATGATGCGCCACATATGATTAATCCGCCCATAGTAATGACACAGAAGATACCACATCAATTCAATTTCTGGTGATTCAAAATATTCCAAATGCCATTAAAACTTATATTTAAGATGATTTTAGATAATATTTAATGAGTCATTATCATCATCATCTTCCCTTAAATTCCAGGTTAACCAGGGTCGGGATACGAATAGACTTTCTAAATCCATTCATTAAAGTTTTGTGGCAATTACTGGAGCCTAGGCGCTCACCAACCGATTGCCCATTCCGACGTTGGTATGGATCTTAGTGCTTTAGTCGCCTTCTACGACAAGTTTAGTCACCGGTGGTTCAAATTAATCAAACGACCCGGACACAACACGGGGAGATAATAATGAGTAAACGTAAATAAATCAAACAAAATATTGATGAAGACATAAATATATCAGACTATGGATTCACCCACAGATCATGACCTGAAGACCAACTCAAAACCTTTGTTCAATGAATACCCTTCTTTGGCTGCTTTCCTAAACTCAAATTGTACCAACAATTGTACTTAATTTTTCACGCTTGGGCATGGTTTTGGTTTCACGGAGCTGAATCAATCGAATAAAGCTGAATAGGCTGTTTAATCACTCCTTACAGCATTCACAGATCTGGAATGTTCTTTCCAGCATTCACAGATCTGGATAAGAGGAAAACATCTTACCAACAATCTCTGTTGATATCAGTAAGATATCTGACTGTGAAACAATATGTGAGGGTTCAAATCCTGCATTTGCCTGTCACTGACATCACTTTCCAGAGCTGAAGCTGAAGTTATCATTGATCTCACAGCCTTACATCAGCGTATCTAAAGTCTTCTTTTACATCACTCCAGACTTTCCATTATGATGCTTTTCCTTGCAGAGTCCATGCAACCACCATCACCATTCTTTAATTTCTTTTCTTTAAACTGGATTTCTGAAATTATGATTTAGAACTGATCATTTTTGGACCACTCTGTCTTTTGATTGTCGGCTTGGAATAGGTTTGATAATGCTCGTCATTATCACGTACTACAGTGGCACTCTACTATTGTTGCTGTTGTTTGAGGCAGCCTACCTCCATGCAGTCCTTTATAGGGTCTTCTTAAGAGACAAAGCATACTTTCTAGTAGCAACCTTTCAAGGCGCTCTCTCCAGCATACTGATCCACAGAGTATCTGCATTTTGTTGTACCTGCACCATTTTTTGAACCCCACACTCTATTCATCAGCTTGAATTTGATTTTATAGTGCTCAATGTTGCTATGGACAACAGTAGCACTCTAATTTGTTACTGTGTGTGTGTTACTATTATCTTCAGACTGACTTCTGTATTTCGGAATTTGCACAGATTTTGGACCTTCCTTTTGCTCGCCGGAATGGGTTTGTCTCAATAGTGCTCGATGTTTTTATTGATGACTGTAGCACTTCAATTATTGTAATGCTATGATATTGATGTTGATTATATATATATATATATATATATATATATATATTATATATATATATATATATATTATTATATATTATATATATAATATTATATAATATATTAATATATATATATATTATATATATATTATATATATATATATATATATATATATATATATATATATATATATTGATGTTGATTAGTAACACTACTGATTACTTACCCGAAGCTTTAAAGACCCAAATGCCGATCAGAGCTACATAAATCCATCGGCAATGCATTTTTCGCAGATAATCCGTAAATCATTGAGAGTAGAATAACTCATAACAATAATCCGAGGTTATATTCCGGTAGAGATTTGCCTAATAAATCTAAGATTAAATAAATCGATGGCAATAAAATCCAAACAAAAAGAGTTGTTCTTGTTACTTGATCTTATCATAAACATCTCCGGCAGCGCTAACAACTTCGCTTGAAAAATAATACTTCAGACTGCAGAAAACATTAACAACACACACTTACACACAGAATTACATTGCTACTGCGGTCCATGACAATATTGAACCAATATACAATTGAGAAATTATGTAATGAAAGCCAAACCATTCAGCAGAGTAGAGTATGGAGTCAAGTGAAGAATGAAAACAACACATAGGCTGCTTTAAATTAACATACACTGAAAAATAAACTTGGAGTCTTAGAGAAAAAAATGGTTCAAGCCTAATTGATAAAAGACATTAGTGAGTTCGACACTTTCTATCAAAAAAGTGGGTTAACAGCAATTTGTTCATCTGGATTGATTATTTGATTGCTCTATTGATTGATTGATTGATTTTTTCGTTGACTGATTGATTGATTAATTGTTTGTTTGATTGATTGGTTGTTTGATTAAAGGATGGATCGTTGGATTGATTGATTGGTAATTGATTGATGGATTGTTTGATTGAATGATTGATTGATTGACTGTTTGACTGATTAATTATTTGATTGATTGGTTAATTGATGATTGATCGATCAAATAGACATCATTATGTCTGATTCATATCATGCAGATGCTATTTTTAGCTGCTCCGACATCTTTTGAAAAAGAACTCCTTCCAATACGTTTGTAAAGTAGTCTTTCAATTTCGTGATGACACAAGCATTTCTGTATACGCGATTATACATTACATTTATTTATACTTGTTTATACCCGATTCGTTTTCATTGCACTTTATTTGCGATATTTTAATTGCGCACATTCCTCTTGTTGATCTCACATTTACCGCAGTGAAGGCTTGGGAATGATTTCTATGTTTATTTCAGTCGAGTATACAGTATGATTATATACTAACACTGGTCATCGGTATACATGTAGATAAGAGCCATCATAAGGGCCTCTCTCTGTAACTAGGCACTTTTAGAGTTGCCGGCTGATCAGCCGGTGTTGATTTCAACACTCGATAGAGCCGAGTGGTCATAGAGAACAGGTATATAGACTTTCAAAGAAGCCCGGCACTTAAAACATCGTTTTACTGATCTTATTTCTTCGTTGTCATGTAGTTACAGAACAATATAAGTTATCTTTCACCTGTGCAGTCGTTCAGAGTAACTGGACTACCTGACAACACTGGCAGGTGACTACCTGATAACACTGACAGGTGACTACCTGACAACACTGTCAAGTGAGGGAAAGGACGTTAAACTGGTCGAGTGTTCTGTGATAGATTGTGCAGACTGTTGATTTATGGACTACAGTGGTAAATCAGCATGTAACACTTGAGCAGCTTGCGCAGGGCTGCAAGATGACAGTAACTGTCAGGCAATAACTCTAAACCAAATGTTCCAAAGACAGCCTACTGATTAGTTTAATTTCTTTAATTCCATTCTTTAATTCCCTTTACTTTAGACTGATTATCTGGATTTTGAAATTTGCACCGTTTTTTGACCTTCTTTTTGCTCGCCGGCTTGATTTTGTCTCAATAGTGCTCGATGATGTCATTGATGACTGTAGCACTCTAATTGTTGTTGTTATTATTATTATTATTATTATTATTATTATTATTATTATTATCTAAACTACGAATTAAACTTTAACGAGTCTACAAATAGAGAAATTTAAACTAAAATCGCCGTTTAGTTTAGGATCGACATTCAATAATCTAATCAGGTGACTTATATCTTATTGCGGACTGCTGTCCCTGTACTTGAGGAACTGTCCTGCCCTGTAGAACGTTCCCATGCGAGGCTTGCTCGAGTCCGTGGTGGAGCTGAGCCAGGAGGAACAGCGGACCTTGTTCAGACGGTAGCGAGCCTGAACCACCGAATGGAGAAGTCCATGAACTACTTGGATGACTTCCTTGGATTGCTTGACGGACTAGCTGGGGGAGAAGCGCAGGCCCCTCCTCATGGCTGGGAGAGCCTCGGCCGTGTTTAGGGGGTAGGGGAGGCGACTCGTCAGCATCACGTCCAGAGTGACCCCCAGAGCCCAAATATCGATATAAATATAAATAAAAATATCGATATAAATAAAAATTGTGGATTATTATTATTATTACTGTATAACTATCGTCTATAATCAGCTTAATACTACTTATATTAAAGTAATATTGTAATACTAATACTAACATTATACTACTAACGAAATCAAGAGCGGTCTAGATCATCAAGGGATAAGAGTGATATAAACTGATAGGAGTGGTTTGATAACGTCATTAAATTGATATCTCAACAGCGCTGCATTGTGACGGCTTTTAAAAACAAGTAAAGCATTCTACAACTGATTGACTTATGTAAGAATTTCGCTCTAACGGAGAAGCTTGCTTATAGTATGTAGATAATTAAGTCAGAATTGGATTTTTTCACTAACATTACAGCACTCTATATGAAGTCATTTAGACCCATAGTTCTATGCATCCGAATTAAATTTCTCGGATTTTCTCCTTTCTGGGACTTAAAAGACGGGCTTGAAATAAACTTATGAAAAGGAAGTTAAATTAAATGACTTAAATACAGCTGTAGTACAATTGAGCATATGTCAGCTAACTAAACTGCTTACTATTGGGGTCTAGATTTTAGATATTTAACGTTCAGTCTTCATGATTTCGTTAGTTTGCCGTCTTATTTAACATGAGGTTTGCTTTTGATTGACTAAAATTTTGATTAATTGTTTTTCTTTGATTAATTAATCTTTGATTTATTGATTAATCTCTTGATTTATTGATTAATCTGTGATTTATTGATTAATCTGTGATTTATTGATTAATCTTTGATTTATTGATTAATCTTTTATTTATTGATTAATCTTTGATTTGTTGATTAATCTTTTGATTTATTTATGAATATTTTCATGTGATCAACCGATAAATTCGATCGAATGATTGATTAATTATGCAAAAATATTGATTTGAGATAATTTCTCAAATCATTATTTTGCAGATTTAATCGATCATTCGATCAATTCATCGGTTGATCAAATCAAAATATTAATCAATAAATCAAAATATTAATCAATAAATCAAAATATTACTCAATAAATCAAAAGATTAATCAAAATTTTAATCAATCAATGGCAAGACTCGTGTCAAATTTGAAGATTCTATTGGTTGGTGGATTTGATTGATTTAGCCTGTACTTCACGTTTCTATTTAATTGAAAAGTTGAGTACCATATCAACAAAATCATTTAAAATTCATCAACCAATTAAATAGAAAAGTTGAGTACCATATCAACAAAATCATTTAAAGTTCATCAACCAATTAAATAGAAAAGTTGAGTACCATATCAACAAAATCATTTAAATTTCATCAACCAACAGAATCTTCAAATCACTGCATTTAGAGTGACTTAGAGATCGGATTGGAGGATAGAATTAAAGTAAAGGATTCGAACATGGGATAAGAGGGATAGCTGGAATACTTTTTGCGGCTGGTGCTCTTAAATTATTGCGCCACTTTGATAAACGTGAAATAGCGCAATACTGTAGTTGAGAACCGTTGTCATATCAAAACACTTGATGCTTAGAGCACAATGGTGATAGGTGGTTAATGGTAGTTCAGTTCAATGTAGATAAGCGCAAATATGAGTGCATTGCTGATAGGCTCAGTTGATATCACTCCTACTAAAATAAGACGTTATAAAGTGGACTAGACTTAAATAGTTATATTCTGAATTGGATGTTAGATATGTAGGTAAAAGTCTGTTTATTATAAATATAATAAAATCTACATAAATACACTGATATAGGCCTAATTCGTAACGTTTGGAATGCAGCAATTATCTTTGGTCTTGAAGTAATATATAATTAGCTCAGTGATACGACATTTCTATTTGTAATATATTACAATATAATACAATTAGATTGTAATATATTTGTACATATAAATCCAGTGAGCTTTCAAACTGCTGGATAGTTAGGCCTAACTAATCTTTAGTTGGATTAATTCTACCTCGACATCGATCATTTCTGCAGTCAAGTTTGATAAATTTTATGAACTTTTAATTTAAGACCAGTACACAAGTACGCACCGGTCTTGATCAGAGTTCATAAAACAGCTTGAGTTCAGCTCGACGAGAACATCCAGTGTTAAAGGGGCGACCACTTCATATGCAGCACTCCACTTCTAATCCAATATGGCCGGTGGTGAGGGAGGACCTTGTTCTAAATCCAACATGCATCATGTTATCATAGTAACAGAGATACTCAAGTGGTTTGCCATTGTGGCCAGCCTGTATCTATCAGTATGGCAGTACTGCGACATACTCAACTACTACCCGGTGTTTGTGTCAGGGACGTCCAATGTTGCGGGACAGTTTTGGGGAGTGTTCACAGCAATTATGGTTGGCTCGTCGCTGGTCGTGTATCTGCCCTGGAGGCTCGTCTCTAGAAAACTGAGAGAAAAATACGACTGTGCCAGAGACAACAGATGGTAGGTCTGAGGATAGGTTGTTGTTGTTGTTGTTGCTGATTAAATTACGACTGTGTTAGAGACAACAGATGGTATGAACTGAGGATAGGTTGCTGTTATTGAGTTGTTGCTTGTTAAATTTATGTTTGATTTAATGTTTTGTGGTTGTGCGGCAACTTAGTTAATTTTTATTATCGTTTTCATAAATTTAATTGCAATTTGCATCAACTGAATGGTAGGCCTATTCATGTTAGCAAAGAGCAATAAACATAAAATAAACATGTGACAAACATGTTTTAATGCTTATTAATATGAGCAAATGTTTTGTTGATATCTGTTAACGTTTGTTGATGTACTAAGGGAGGTGCATTCGTAGCAATCAATTACTTTTATTTCTATTTAATTCTATTTCTATGCCACACACGTGAGTGCCATCAAAGTGACAAAGTCTCAAACTAAAGTGTGTTAAATTAAATTAATTAAATTGAAATCCACCACATTGTCTACATACTAATATCATTCATTATATCCCGATGTAAAGGCAACTGCAAGCATCATGCTAAAGTATCATCCAAAATGATTTCATGCCGTTATAGTGTGAATGAATAATGCAGAAAAAAGATTTTGGTGGCTTAATTTAAAATGTATAAGCATTTGAATGAGTAAACATTATAAAATTCAAACGATAATGATTTAACAATGTTCTGTTTAACGTTAGTTAATTTAACTTAATAATTTAACGTTAGATAATTGATTGATGACGTGATGTTTACAGGAAGCCAGCTATCCTCGCCTACATTCTGCTCGCTGCTGCTCCCAGCTTTACCCTCATCCTAGTGGCCTTCGAGTCCGTGGTAGGACTGCTGTGTCGCTGAGTCTATGTGTGTGTCTATGTCTGTGTCTGTGTGTGTGTGTGTGTCTGTGTTTATGTGTCTATGTGTCTACATGTATGTATATCTGTGTCGCTGTATCTATGTGTATCTGTGTGTCTGTGTCTCTGTGTCAATGTGTCTCTGTATCTCTGTATCACTGTGTGTAGGTGTTTCTGTATGTTTATGTATCTGTGTGCCTGAGCATATGTGTATCTGCGTGTCTGTGTCTCAGATAATGTGTATCTGTGTATCTCTGTGTCTCTGTGTCTATGCCACTCTGTATCTCTCTATCTCTGAGTCTCTACGTCTCTGTATCTCTGTCTCTCTGTACCCACGTAGTTTACCAATCGGCCATCAGTCTAATTACGTAAACCTACCAAATCTACTCTGATCAAGTCAGCATGGTGATTTATTTAGAGTAGATCTTCAATTCCCTTAGGCCACTCCTGTCCTACCTGGTTGCGTGTAGTTCAACGTATACATTGTTCAGAAGAACATAGTCTCATTGCTACTCCACTAAGCACATTCTAGCTACCGTTCACGAGCAAGGGTCTATTCCAGTAAAAGTAAAGCTATGGTTAGCGTCAGTTTCCTCACTCGTAAGCGATGTCAGTGACAGGTGAGTCCAGGATTTGAACCCCGCACGTACTGATCCGCGGTCGAGTATCCTACCGACTTCGCCACTGGCTCCAGCCAGTAGGCCCCATATTCTTTACAATAGCTTCCTTGAGTATTATGCAATTTTGTAAAGCTAAACAAGCGAAAGTAAAAGACAAATTTAACGTCAGTTTCCAATCTGGGTAGCATATCAGTGACGCTCCTGCTGATAAACGTCACATAAATTACCACAGGCTGCCGGTTCAATCCTTGGTAACACTGCGTAACACTGCTAAACTGTTGCTGTTGTTTGTAGAGTGGTATAATTGTTGTTATTGTTGTTGTCTATAGAGCGGTCTAGTGGAGATGGACCCACTCAAAGTGACAGTATTACAGGTTGTTGTGCTTGTTGTTGTTGTTGCTTTTGTTGATGTTGTTGTTGTTGTTGTTGCTGTTGTCTATAGAGCGGTCTAGTGGAGATGGACCCACTCACAGTGACAGTATTACAGGTTGTTGTGCTTGTTGTTGTTGTTGCTTTTGTTGATGTTGTTGTTGTTGTTGTTGCTGTTGTCTATAGAGCGGTCTAGTGGAGGTGGACCCACTCACAGTGACAGTATTACAGGTTGTTGTGCTTGTTGTTGTTGTTGCTTTTGTTGATGTTGTTGTTGTTGTTGTTGCTGTTGTCTATAGAGCGGTCTAGTGGAGATGGACCCACTCACAGTGACAGTATTACAGGTTGTTGTGCTTGTTGTTGTTGCTGCTGTTGTTGATGTTGTTGTTGTTGTTGTTGCTGTTGTCTATAGAGCGGTCTAGTGGAGATGGACCCACTCACAGTGACAGTGTTACAGGTTGTCGTGCTTGGTCTCGTTGTTGTTGTTGTTGTCTATACAGACTGTTGTTGTTGTTGTTGTTGTTGCTGTTGTCTATAGAGCGGGCTAGTGGAGTTGGACCCATTGACAGTGACAGTGCTACAGGTTGTCGTGCTTTGTCTCGTTGTTGTTGTTGTTGTTGTTGTTGTTGTTGTTGTCCACAGAGTGGTCTGGTAGAGATGGACCCAGTCACGGTGACAGTGCTACAGGTTGTCGTGCTTGGTCTTGTCCTCACTGAATGGATGACTAAGATCCAGCAGGAGATCTTTTCCTTCAATCTCGTCACGGCCATGGCTCTCGACTTCTTCTTCGCTTATGACGTCATCGCCTTCGTCATGATGTCAGCAGCGACCTACGTGTCTACCACAGGCTGGATCTACCCCTGCTTCGTCTGTGCCGTGATCGCCATGTTCAAGTACCTGCCCACACAGCCCATCAAGTACAGCGAGGGCATGGTAGGGCCCATTGTTCATATAGTGTATGCCCACACAGCCCATCATATACAGCGAGGGCATGATAGGGCCCATTGTTCATATAGTGTATACCCATACAGCCCATCAAGTTTAGAGAGGGCATGGTAGGGCCCATAATTCATGTAGTGTATGCCCACATAGCCCATCTTGTATAAGGCGAGGGCATGGTAGGGCCCATTGTTCATGTAGTGTATGCCCACATAGCCCATCAAGTTTAGAGAGGGCATGGTGTATGCCCACATAGCACATCTAGTATAAAGCGAGGGCATGGTGGGGTATAGATCCCATTGTTCATATTGTGTATGCTTGAATGAATCAGGTACAGCCTGATTCCATTTACGAACATAGTTACGTTAATTTTTTATCGTTATAGGCTTTATGTAATTTCATTAATTTGTGTTAATTCCTTTTGTTTCATCTATGTTTTTTGAAAAATTATGAAATTGCCATTAATATTTAGGAATCTAAAAATTATGATCGACAAATATAAACCTGCTGCAGCTCTTTCCTAAATCCTCGCGTATTCAGTATGCCTAATGTAAATCTTTGTAATAATTTCACTAATCGGGTAGATTATTAATCTATTCCACGCCACACATTCCTGCAGTTTCTATATAAATCTGAGAAGTCCATCATCAGATCCAGTTGAGTGCATTATCATCCAGTTGACTCCACATACAGTAGATGAGTACAGGTCACGTGGTAAGCATCCTGACCTCGATTTTCCTGCTACGATTGTACTAATCAATTGATCATACGTAGATGAGTATTCTGCATTTATCTTGACCTCACAACCACCGATTGATTGATTGATTGATTGATCACAGATGAGTATAGATCACATGATACGCATCCTGACCCCAATGCCACTGATTGTTTGGTTGATTGATTGAGCGCAGATGAGTATAGATCACAAGATATGCATCCTGACCTCCAAGCCACTGATTGATTAATTGATTGATTGGTTGATTGATTGAGCGCAGATGAGTATAGGTCACGTGATATGTATCGTGACGTCAATGCTATGTAACGACATACCGTTCATCGTCATACGTCTCTCCACTATGATCATCTTCGAGTCCTTTCTCATCTCAGACATGGTCTTCCTCGTCAAGAACTTCTTCGTCATCATATTTGACCTCATTCAGCTCGGGGTCATGTTCTACAACTACAGACACAGGCAGAGATTCGGTCACGCCTCGACCAATCAGATGGATGCCGCTGACCTGACCTGTGACCCCCAGAGGTCATCTGAGTGCATTCCTGAGCAGAGAATGTTCAGAGCAGAGATGAGAGTGTGGGAGAGGTTTGGTGAGATCATCGGCTCAAATAAGGTCAGGATTGGGGTTTCTGTATCGTAGGAGTTCGACCACATGCAGTGTTTCCCCACCCTGTAGCCAGTGGCTGCAGCCGAATGGAGCAAGTGGCTGTAGCCGGCTGGGGGCAGTGGCTGTAGCCGGCTGGAGCCAGTGGCTGTAGCCGGCGGGAGCCAGTGGCTGTAGTCAATGGCTGTAGCCGACAGGAGCCAGTGACTGTAGCCGGTGTGGCTGTAACCAGTGGCTGTAGCCGGCTGGAGCCAGTGGCGATGTCGGTAAGATACTCGACCGCGGATCAGCATGTGCGGGGTTCAAATCCTTGGTTCGCCCGTCACTGGTGTCGCTTTCGAGTGAGGTAACTGACATTAACACTAGCCCTTTTTCTAACCCCAGCCAAACTGGGATTCAAGAGAAGAAGATGATGATGATGATTTATCAAAAGTGTTCATGTAGAAGAAGGAACAAGTATTACACGCACAAATGATTATTTCAGATATACCGACTCGGTAAGATACTGGACCGCGGATCAGTAAGTGCGAGGTTCAAATCCTGGGCTCGCTCGTCACTGATTTCGCTTTCGATGAGAAAACTGACGTTAACATTAGCTTTATAAAATCTTATAGATTAGATATATTTTATACGAAAAGATATAAATTGTTTTTATTTATTAAGTTCTTCGACAAGAGGCAAAAAGGGCAATTTCGTCAGATTACAATACTTTTTATTTCTTAATTGTGGCTGAATTTTCTTGATAGATAAATACCTAAGATAGCATTTAGTAGCTCTGGATGTGTTCGAGGCTGTACGTTGTTGTGTGCAGGTGGCAGCATCAGAGAGAAATGGTAGTGTGGAGAATCAGGGAGAGAGAAAGAGTGGAACTAGAACTGCGGGCATTGGAGAGGTCAATGAGGCAATCGATCTGGAGAATATCGATTCTGTTCGCTGATCAATGAATCAGTCAATCGATCAAATATTAATTCTGTTCGCTGCTCAATGAATCAGTCATCGATCAATCAATCAGCGAATAATGACGCAACTACGGGTATTAGGATAACTAACTAATATTATCCATCAGGTTATTGTGAATAAATGCGTGAATGAAAGAGAAAATGAATGAAAGACCGACAAAATGAATCAAGCAATCATGAGTGAAGAGCCAATAGTTCAAACAGTAGATATAGCTTAGAAATAGCTTACAGCCTGCTTAGAGAGAGTTTAGAGACAGCTTATAGAGACTGCTTAGAGACAGCTTAGAGACCGCTTAGAGACGGTGGATAGACAACTTAGAGACAGCTTAAAATACCTAAACTGATGCCTAATTCTAATTATTCTAATTTATCTGTGTAGGCCTAATTCAATTGTTTCATTTTGTAAACTGAACACAGAAACTTTATTAGAAACCTATTCTATTTAGACATACAATTGATAGCATTTCACATACAGTACCATAACATTTAAAAGCAGTAAAATATCTTTGTTATATCAACAGTTTTAACTCTAAACAAAGAAAATAAATCGACAGCAATTAAAGACACAAAAAACCAATCAATCAACAATCAATCAATCAAACAATCAATCCATCAATCAATCAATCAATCAACCAGTCAAAAATAAAACAATCAACCAATCAATCATTAACTGGACACATTGAAGTGAGCCACAATGTTCCTCAGCTCCTGCAGTAAATGAGATTAAATTTCAAACAATCGATCTATCTATAAGGCAATCGACCCACATATGTCACAGCTTGTAACATCACAGTTCACTTTTCTACTATATCTCGCTACAGAAAGATCTGCATTGGTCACCTCCTAAGAGTTCTAGCGGCTCGAGGCAGGTTTCATTTTCATAATCTATCATTCAACAAGTTCAACACAAAACGGTGCCAGTGCAATATCCTATGAGTCCAGTAGAGTCAGGTACAGTTTTGATCAGAAGCGTCGTCGACACAGAACGAGACAATGTGATGACCTGGTACCATAGCAAGACCCAGCACTCTAGGCTCTTCCTTGTCTGTGTCGTCTGTAAACATACGACAATCAATCAATCAATGACTCAATCAAGCAATCTGGGCTCCTCCATCTCTGCCTCGTCTGTAAACACGACAATCAATTAATCAATAAATCACTCAATCAATCAATCAATCACTCTAGGCTCCTCCATCTCTGCCTCGTCTGTAAACACACGACAATCAATTAATCAATCAATCAATCATCTAACCCATACAACGACAAAGCAAGCAAACAGGTATGCTACGTATAGTACTAGCCTATAGCAAATTCTCAAAATCGATACATTACTTCGTCCATTTCATTTTTAAATTTAGAACCAATCAGTGATTTCAGTGGATACCTATCAATGAAGTCAACGGTTGGTCTATTCTTTTGAAGTATAGGGCAGCCGTAAACTGCACATGTCGTGAAAGTCAGCAAAGCCTTAAGATCCTAACCAACATGAGAAAGGGCTTAGGTTAGTGAGTGCCTAGGCACTAGAAATTGCTACAATGTTTCTAAAACGAATGGAAGAGTTTCAAAAGACAAAGTGCTCAGCGTATCATCAGGGATTCAAACAAACTTGGTTAAAACACTAATAAATTTATTTATTAACTAAATGAAAAAATTATTAAACAGAGCGCAGAAAAATCTCTGAAATATAAAAAATTATTAAACAGAGCGCAGAAAAATCTCTGAAATATAAAAAATTATTAAACAGAGCGCAGAAAAATCTCAGAAATATAATAAATTATTAAACAGAGCGCAGAAAAATCTCAGAAATATAATAAATTATTAAACAGGGTGCAGAAAAATCTCGGAAATATAATAAATTATTAAACAGAGCGCAGAAAAATCTCGGAAATATAATAAATTACAGAACAAAATCACTAGCAGATTGAACGCCACTGAGAACCTGACATTTTTTAAAGTTATTGGCACAATTGATTGATCAGTAGATTGATTGATAAATTAACTGATGGATGTATTGATTGGTGTACTGATTGATTGATGAATTAATTGATTGATATATTGATTAATAGACAATACAGACACGGGGACCTGATATATTGACTGGTTGAAAATTAAAGAGATTGATACATGGATTGATTGATGAATTAATTGATTTATAAATTGATTGATTGGCAGTACAAACCTGGAGACCTGATATATTCATTACAAGAGCCTAGTATTACATTGCTGTCTCTGTCAGTGCATAGAAATGTACCTGCAGGAACATTAGCATAACATTAATGCAGTATAAATTTTACCAACATTTCCACTGTCAAATTTTTGTACAACTACAAGTTCTGGTAAAAAAGGTAACGTATTATAGTGAAATGGTCAACTACGTTGATATCTATCACTTTTAATGCCACATGTTTAAACCATTAGGCAACTTAGACCATTTTCTGTATAACCAGTCCAGTGAATTTCCTAAATTTTACTCTCAAATCAGTGTGGCTGGGATTGAAACCCATGAGGGTTCAATTCACCTCAGGATCTGCCATTTAAAACTTCATGACGTTACCCCTAAGCTATTAAGACATGCTAGCTGTAAGACAAAGCACGTACAAGTTTTAGGTAATTTCAGAAGTAAATCAGGTTCAATTCCAATATCTATGCATATCTTAGCTTCACTGTCGAATATTTTATGTACCCAGCATCAGTACCAGTAAGTACTAACATGTGACACATTGAAATTTTTGTTTTTATTTGCTTGACTAGTATTATTCAAACATTTTCTGTAAAGCATCTTGAAGACCAATTTTGCTCATGACACTGCTATACAAGTTTCATTGGCTGGAGCCAGTGGCGATGTCGATAAGATATTTGACCACGGATCAGTAAGTTCTGGTTTCAAATCCTGAGCTCGCCTGTCACTGATATCGCTTTCAAGTGAGGAAACTGACGTTAACATTAGCTTTAACAGCTTTACCACTGTTAATAATAATAATAATAACATACGTGTATTTTAGTGTAATTAGCGTATTTTATACATTTTAGCTTCAGTATATAATTGGCGCAGGCATACCAATCAGTGTTCTACCATCAGACATCTTGATCTTGGTGGTTTTATTCAGTAAAGACCTGAGTCGTTCAATGGCTTCTGCTTTCTTGACTGCGTCGTCCTTTAATACAAAGATACAAGTAAAACACAACAATAATATTACATAAAAGAATGACAAGAAATATAAATATCAAGACCTAGGTATTTTAAGACAATAAACAGCTATTAAAAATATACTCCTAGTAAAGCTAAACATTCACTTCGTCGTCCAACAACAACAGTTAGAAAACTACTGTTGTCAATGACAACGTCAAGAACTAATGAATAATATTCAAGCCAATTTGAAAAAACCAAAAGGGGATCCCAAAACCGTGCAAAATTCGAAATCCAGAAAAAGTAAAGGATTAGAAAATTAAAATTGAGAAAATCCTAGAATATAAACTGTAACAAAGAAATTTTAATGGGATTTAGTTAATGTGACAAACAGAAAACTGCGATAAAATGGCTTTTAGCTTAGAGGAGAAAATTTACCGTCTGTTCTTATTACGCAAGTTATAAATAAGAACTCTCCAATAACAAAAACCTCTCAAAACAGATTAAAGGTTTATAGTAATCGGTTTTAATTTGTTGCAGTAATATATATTTATATAATAATGTAATATTTAATATTATATTAATATAATATTTAATCGTGTTTTCAATTGTTTATTTACCTGCTCCATTTTTTCTTATTACTAGTTCTCATTGACCTAATTTTCACAATTGAGCAGTGGTGCCAAACCTACAACAAATAACAGCTTAGCTCCCTAGATATAAAAGAAGTTCTCTCTAATATTTCGATGGCTTAGCCTATATCAACCATTTTTATTTATGAAGAATAGCTATTTAAAACGATAAAGCGTATAATTTCGCCAAACTTTCTTAGAGCAGGTTAAAGGAACATTGTATTTCATTGAAATTTTCTTAGAACACAACTAGTTTTGTGTAATTCGATCTGGCTTATATATTTGCATTGGCTTATGACAAAGCTTATAATAAATATCGTTTAACTGAAGCTGTACTTTTATCTGTGTGCAATTCTACTGTTAACGCTATGTTCACACAACGCTTAACTGGATTATGTAATATGTATGCTTGATCTCTGGGCTCCTTTTGAAACCATTGATCACAACATTCTCCTGAAATATCTTTCTTACTGATGTGCGCGGCATTCGTGGAAATGTACTTGATTAGTTTTCCTCCTCTCCTTCAAGCTCTTTAGACTCTTCTATTCCCTTGATTACAATTTACGAACTATTATGACACTCAGCCATAAAAGTGTTTCATTCCTATTCTGATGCTGAAACCCTCCTGCAGCAATCTCTTCAGTCTATATCCTCTTGGATGTCTGCTAATTTCTTTGAACTTAATCCATCTAAGACTGAATTCTTGTAGATTGGGACACCTCAACAGCTTCTGAAGCTGAATGAAAAAAACTCTTTCGTTATCTTCGAGTATTAAAATGTCACCCGTTTCCTCGGTTAGAAATCTTGGTGATATCTTTAACTTAATAAATGCTTAACCTATAAACGTGAATACAACTTTAAAGGCTAAAGCCAAGTTAACTTTAGTTTCCTGCCTGGTGGCATGCAAGTGGCTGGAAAACATGGGATTTGAACCCTGCACTTACTGATCTACTGTCGAACAACAAACCAACAAGCCACCGGCTCAGTCCGGTGTTATAGAAGTAATTAAGGATCCTTTCCCCAAGTAGTTATATTAGTCCTAGTTTTATCTCTCTTTCTGGACAAATATCTTTCTAAATGTATTTTTCATGCGTTTCTTGCTTTCCTTTTTATGTTTAAATTTTCCTAATTCATCTTCTTCTTCTGTTTTCTGTTTTATAATATTTTCTCAGAGCAGACTCTGATAGATTGGGTAGAGCCTGGGACAACAATAGACCTGTAGGGTGTGTGTTCGATTATTGATTGGGATTCGTTACGCTGTGAGACTCTCAGATCGATCATAGAAAATAGAAGATGATCGCCTGCTCGCTCTAATGAGCACAAAGCAGAATAGACACAGCTTACGATCCAAATAAAACAGCGTAGGCATCGGTTAGGCGACTAGACTGTCACGTAACGCCTGGTATTTGTTCCGTGTCCGCAGCATTATGAAAGAAGATAACTCTGTTATTTTCTATTATCTTGTTATCTTTTGTTATAACTGTTATTTCTGTTATAGGCAACGGAAAATCACCTGACAGTAGTACACCACCAAGCTAAAGTCTGTTTATATGAAGACATTAATTGTGGCATAACTTACTTAAGTGAAGCAACTGTACTGGGGGAGGGGGGATGGTGAGCGCGAATTCCTGAATGGTTTTATTTAATTGAAGCCTCGAGCCTGCTGATTAACTGACCACTATCAAGAGCGAGAGAGAGAGAGAGAGTGAGAGTGAGAGAACTATTTTTCTATAAAAAAAACATTTAAATATGCAATAACACAACCTAGGCGATCAGAGAGATTATAAAAACCATTGACTGTATAAAGTCTCTTGACCACCCATCATGCATACATAAAAAATAAAAATTAAAAAAGAATATGCAAACTAAAAATTAAAAAAGCAAATCACACATGAATATCAACTCAAAGAAAAGACGCAATGTGCACATATGTACATATAAACATACATATACATGTATATGCATATACATGCAGCTGAGTGAACGGAAGCTTCTACAGTAATAACTTATCATCATTGAACAAGTTCTGAGAGGGTTGATCCAGAATACTCATGCGAAGTTATCACTCCGCTTTTCTTACGATAGAAGATTTCGCTCATTACACCTTTAATCTGGGGTTTCTTATAATAATAATAATAATAATAATAATAATTATTATTATTATTATTATTATTATTATTATTATTATTATATAATTATTATTATTATTATTATATAATTATTATTATTATTATGTAGTCTGGTGGAAGTGTTTTCCATGTTTCTGGTTACGTCAGGACACTAACAGCGTCCACAAAGTGTTTCTGAATCACATCGCGACCGTCACCTAACACGTCAGTGATGTAATGAATATGTAATATGTAATATATGTAATGAATTTAAAATATATGTAGTGTTTTAAAAATATGTGTGTTTCAATGACAATAAAATAATAATAATAATAATAATAATAAGCCGATTGATGACCTCGAGTAGCCGGGCGGCGATTCAGCACGTATTGCTTGAATCGTTTTTATCAAACCCCAGGTTCTTTACACCGGGGTAAAAAATAATAATAATAATAATAATACATATTATAGTGAAATGATCAACTACGTTTATATCTATCACTTTTAATACCATATGTTAAATCCGTTAGGCAATTTGGTCCATTTTCTGTGTAGGTAAGTGAAGTCCAGTCCAGTGAATGTCCGAGATTTTACTCTCAGATCAGCGCGGCTGGGATTCGAACCCACGGGGGTTCACCTCAGGGTGTGTCACTTAAAACTTCATGACGTTGTCTACACCTATAACCATTGCGCTATTGAGACATTCTAATTTTATTAAATAAATTTACCTAATAGTTCACTTGTTGAGGTTAGTAAATTTGATATGTAAGTCACCTGAAAGCAACAACTAATTGAGCTATAGCAGAATATGACCCAAAAAGTGCAGCGGCAAAAAAGACTAATTATCTCAGCCGTATTTCTTACTTCATAGAAAAAGGCTGATAAAATATGTAATGAATTTAAAATATATGTAGTGTTTTAAAAATATGTGTGTTTCAATGACAATAACTTGGTAGGCACTGAAGCGTACCTAAACGATTTTTAAGTTATGACGTCATCACGTTGCTGAAATGGAAAACAACTAAATAGCATTCCTGAGCTCGCGTGGTTCAATGGAAGATTTATCGGGTTAATCGATTGCCTGTCAATTCAAACGTTTACTTCAGTTTTTCTTATTTACAATTTGTCGATGTCGTGGTAAATCGATGATCTTATTGCTATAGAAGCGCATTGATGTCATATGGAGCCGCTTTGTCTTCTGGCATGGGATCTTAAATAAAATAATGCTTAAGAATTTAGACACCATTTTATTGTTTGCAGATATTTACTGTTGTGTAAGAAATATACAATGGTTACTATCCCCGTGCTGTGTCCGGTACAATTGAAGATTATATGAACTAGGCCAACTAGTGTACTGCAAATCACCTTGGACCTGCCATTTTACAGTACACTAGCGAAATGTTGTACTCAGAAGACTAGTCAAATATTAGTTGTTAATTGAATGTAACTTATCTTGCTAACTTTAATTTAGTATCGATTTAGTATCAATTCATTATAGATTTAGTATCGATTTATTATTGATTTTCCTTCTCTTTTTTCCATTGCTTGCCGACTTGGGGTTGTCTCAATATTGCTCGATGTTGTCATGGATGACTGCAGCACTCTAATTGCTGTTGTGCTATGCTCCTACTGTAAAGGTTTCCATGTTTCACTGTATTTGTCTTAGTCTTTATATAGAAACTTAAGCACGACATTCTTAACGTATCGTAGGTTTTAGGGTGCTTAACGTTAAGGTTCAGAAGCGCAAAGCTTCGTATCAAGACGACTCGACACACTCGAGCTACCGTAGAAAACTAATTCCAGCTAATTACAGCTTAAGTTAGATTTACGCTGGACTCAGTAGTAATCGTGTAAATTAAAGCTTCCAGTAAAAGTAGCATAAAACTCGCGAACTTTCGGGTGTTTTATGTCGCGTTATAGCTTGCTATAATTATCACATAAATTCTCGGATAGCGAAGGGATGTGTAAGCTATAAGTGTGCAATAAACTGCGGAGTTAAAGAAGCCGCACTTAAGTTCTCTAACAAAACTTGCCAGAAGAAAATCCAACGTGATTCTGGTTTAAACCTTTATCGTATTATAGACCTGAGAGTTAGAGAAGTTATAATAATATCTTTAGTTTCGAACAAGTGGTTAAAGTGATTGGGGGGGGGAGGGGGACACAGGGGAACTGAGTTCCCCACGCTCTCATTTTTTCTGAGGTGCGTTCCCCTGCTAGGGGC
>CAJHZI010000476.1:672500-787500 GCA_905160935.1 Enchytraeus crypticus | reverse complement strand
CAGAGTCATACACATCATCAATCGAAATATTGAATTTGATATCTACGGGCGTAATATTCTTAAGTTCTATTACATTTTCTAATATGTTAATTTCCCAGACCTGTTATTTGGTTATTTAGTTAATTTATTTTAATTTAATTGATTAAGTTTATAATCTACATACGGCATAGAAGAACAAAAGCACAGTAAAGGCTTCCATCAATACTTTTAATAATACCCATCTTTATTCATCATCTGTATTGTTGTACTCCTGTCTACAAGTTAACTCGTACCTTGCTGTTCAAATAGCCAAATCATCCTGAAGCTGGTAAATAAGCTAGCAAAGATAATGTTAACGTCAGTTTCCTAACTCGAAAGCGATGTCAGTGACGGGCGAGCCCAGGATTTGAACCCCGCACATACTAATCCGCGGAACAAATTTGGGTTCCCAAATCCTTATGTTAAACAACAACGAAATGAAGGTTGAACATGCAGGAGATCAGTAAACAACAAGTTAATACATATTTAATAAACAAATATTGCTACATGTAGCTTTATTATTAGCAATTTTTACTTATTAAATCTCTCTTTCTCTCTCCTTCTCATTCTCTCTCTTTCTTTCTCTATCTCTCTCTATCTCTCTCTCTCTCTCTCTCTCTCTTTCTCTCTCTCTCTCTCTCTCTCTCTCTCTCTCTCTCTCTCTCTCTCTCTCTCTCTCTCTCTCTCTCTCTCTCTCTCTCTCTCTCTCTCTCTCTCTCTCTCTCTCTTTCAGGGTAACACTCGTGAGCGCGCTATGTTACCTCAGCAACTTGATTCAGTCGGTTGCTCCTCTCATCAAGCAATGAGCTCAGGATATTAGCTTCACATATCTCACAGTTCTAAGGTAAGTTATCATCTAGGAAATTATTTACCGGCTACAGTTATATAGTTATTTTAGTTTCCTTGTTCCAGAACTTTTATTATCAATATTTATATATATATATATATATATATATATATATATATATATATATATATATATATTAAATAGCGGTATTTATTAAATCATCGCTTATTTTATTTCGTAAAGAAAGAAAATAGCGAAAGCAACTGCGTACAACGTAATCCTAGACAAATGTGATAAAACAGAATTAATGTAATTGTAATATGAACTATTATTTGATACTGATACTAAAAGTTTAAGAAAATTACAGATACATTAATTAATTAAATATTCAACGCAGAGCATGTCTACTAACTTCCGTATTACAAATTTCTTATTTACATTTGTTCAATATCTATGAGTTTACCACAAGTCCAGAACTATTCAGAGATTGCGCTGAGTTTTACAGATCAGTGTATGTGCTTATAGTAAATCTAGGGTTCACCCGTCACTGATGTGTGTTTGAGAGAAGATCTTTAATGTAGGCTCCTCTAGTTTTCAACCGTGTTACCAAGTCTACATCTGAAAACCGCGCCTGCTCGAAAATTCGCTTCATGGCTTTAAAGTCTTCTGCGAAAATATCGAGAAATAACCTCCAAAAAATATCCTTGCAACTTAAGCGTTATGAGTTTGATTTCATTTTCTCTTCAGAATTGATATTATTGAATCGTAAAAGTAAACTGAAATCTAAACTCTTACCTGTAGGAAATGTCCCCTGATGAACTAGATTCTAAGCTGCACTACAGAACTACATTGTATTGTAGACTGTAGAGTGCATTACGCTGAGGGCTTGAAATACGTGAAGTATAAGAAAACAGATTCATATGAAGATATCGTGCGGTCAGTTTGTTCTCGTATTCAATAGTCACCGGCATCCGAGATGACTTCTAAAGAGAAATATTCTAAACGAGATAAAATCATATCGTTTATACATTCTAGTTTATGCTTTTTTTATTTTGCATTAGGAAATGGACGTCGAATCTTTATCACATTTAGTATTCATCACTTGAGAAACTTTTCTTGAGATTACTTTCAGATGCGCTTTACCGGTAGTAAATAAATGGCTAATTGGCTTGCCAAAAGCTGCAACTAATAACTGTGGCCCGATGAGGGTGACCTAGTCGATAGCACGCTTACATCCTAATACTCAAGCCACGGCTTCGAGTCCTACAGCAGTTCGTCACTAAATAGCATCACTACGACAAGGAAACCGACGTTGAACTTGCTGGGCTTTCAGTTTACAAAACAATTGCAGACATGAATCACTGTACGCATGTATGTCAGAGCCAAGCATATACGTGTATGTATTTGCATGTTTTATGTCTTTTGTCTGAGTTATGATATGGGATGGCAGTGAGAGGAAGACCGAGATTATAGGTACGACATTAACAGATGCTTCGTTTCAGTAGGACTAGAGAAATTATTGGAATTATAACGTTTCATTGGAAACATGATAAATATTAACCTGTGGACGAAAAGATTAATTTTGTTCCGAACTATTAATTTCATAGAAATGAAACAATCGCTGTCATAAAATATAAAATTATCTCTCCTGCTGCGCCAATTCTTAATGTTCGTATGCAGCGGAGCCTACCCCCCCCCACTTTAAACCCAGTGCTTAATTCCCCTTCGTCCCCCTCAGAAAAAGATAGAGATACCTGCAAATTACGTAGAGTTTGATGTGCTCAGCATATCTTTCCCTTTATTTGTTTTGTTAATTTTCATTTATTTTATTTTCACAGTGTGTTTGAATTTTGTTTATTTGATTTTGATTTTGCTTCAATGTCTGTTGTCTGCCCAAGTGTCGAAATAAATAAATAAATAAATATTATATATATATATATCTATATATATATATATATATATATATATATATATATATATATATATATATATATTCAATCATTAATTAAGAAAGTGCTGTGGACACCATAAGGATAATGCTGTATAATAGCATTCATTAATGATTAAATAAAATTTGTTTGACACATTGTAATTGCTTAGAAAAAATCCCCTTAGATCTGCAATCCCCTCCCCCCAAATTTTTTTACTAGGCTCTCTGCGTAGTCGACCAGCCCTGGGGGGGCAATGATTGCTGGGAGGTAATTGCAAGCAGATAACAGATTGTTTGTTATTTGAGCAACAATGCAGCACTTGCGAAAGACGAGCTGCCCTAATACATGGCAACAAAAATCATAAAATAATGATTAATGGCTGGTTTTATCTGTCTGGAGAGAGATCGCTAGTCTGCATCTGATGGCATGCGATTACTAAAGATTGCGTGCGATTTCTAGAGATTGCATGCGATTTTTAAATATTGCTTGCGATTTCTAAAGATTGCATGCGATTTCTAAAGATTGAATGCGATTTCTAAAGATTGCATGCAATTTTTAAATATTGCTTGCGATTTCTAGAGATTGCATGCGATTTCTAAAGATTGAATGCGATTTCTAAAGATTGCTTGCGATTTAAAAACATTTCACGTGATTAAAAATATATCAAGCTATTTCTAGTTAAGCTCACATGTATTCTCTGTTTAGAATATGCATTATGTTTATTCTCTCGCGGTTGCATACAATCATATTCTATATATATATATATATATATTATATATATATATATATATAATATATATACAGTATACATGTATATCATATATATATATATATATATATATATATATATATATATATATATATATACACACACAAAGTGAATATGTATATATATATATATATATATATATATATATATATATGTATATATATATTTTTATATATATAACGAATGGAAAACTCTCCAAAAGGGAATTGACCGATGGATGGTATGATCTGGGACACAGAGGATTTGAGACAGTCTATTCGTATCCCGACCCTATATGTATAGTGCATATATATATATATATATATATATATATATATATATATACTTGTATACATATATATATATATATATATATTTATATATATATATGTGTGTGTATATATACACACACATATATATATATAAATATATATATATAGTGAAACTGGGATTCGAGAAAGGATGATGATGATGATCATATATATATATATATATATATATATATATATATATATATATATATAGTATATATATATATATATATATATATATATATATTTTGTATATATATATATATATTTTGTATATATATATATATATATATATATATATATATATATATACAGGTATATGCCAGAAAAGGATATTGTGTACCAACTTCCAACTGCGCTATATTTATCCCTAATAGCTTATAACAGCTATTGAATTTATCATTTATTAACTGTGCTTTATTTATCCTATCGTCATTTGCAAGACGTGTAATATCATTTTTCATTCTAATAATTATTTGTAAAACACCTCTATTTTGAAGGATTTCGAACCTACTTTACCTACCACACCCTGATAAAGCTTGATCCACGGCCTCCTACCCACTGCAGAATCAATTTAGCCGCAATCAAAGGATTAATAATTCTAGATGATAGATAACTTACAGAGGCAGGGGGCGAATCCCTCCATTTTTGTCAAGATAGCGAAATATGAGTCACTAGCCTCACCTGTGGCGTAGCCTCCAATTTATCTTACCCTGGGGTACTGAGTTGTGTAAATGAAATATTAAAAACTGAAGCATTAAAACTATTTATAAAGATTACAGAAAATGTCAAGTGTAAATGAAATATTAAAAACTGCAGCATTTGGCCAAAAGCAATTTATCAAAATTGCTGAAAATGTCGAAGTGGAGTCTTTTACATTTTATATGTAATTTTTTCACTTACTGATCGTCTTACTTATTCGTAATCGTTGTCATATTTGCTAGAAAGTTGTATTAGAGTTAATAATGATTTAGATCAAAGAAGGTATTCATTGTTAGCTGACCTTGTGACCTTTCAATCTTCACTGAATCGATTTTACTACAACGACGCTTGCCTCCCCCTTCGGGTAGTCCGATGGTCAAATCACTTCTAAAAGTTGTAAATTGGCAAATGCTACTAAAGTTATCCCATTGCTAACTTGCTGAAATAAATATTTTAAAAAATTGTTATTTACTGTCGGCTTCACGACTTATTAGTTAATTAGAGTGACTATAGCTATATTGAAAGGGTTTGGTGACTGGTCGTAGGTTATTTGGTTAGTTTTTCTAAATTATAATATTTCGCAATGATTAAATAAACGCAGAATGTTGACCTAGCATTGGTGCGAGTGTGCTGAACGAGAGAATTACCATGTCCGGGGCATTTAAACATTTCGCTAATGAGCTCTTCTAGTGTTCGAGGGTTTTTATTGCATGAAGTGTCATCCATGAAGTCGAAATAAGATCTTAGAATGTTTGCTGATCTAAGAAACGAGATGTTAATCAAGTCAACTATGCTTTGGCTTGACGTGATTCGTAAAGATCGACAACTCTGACATTGAATGAGATTACTCTTACACGAGTGCTAATTAATATCTTGCTATAATTGAGAAAACATCATAACGACATCATGATATATCGATAGTGCTCTAAAACTAGATTTGCGGCTAGATATTCAGTTAAATGGACAGAACTATTTGCATCATCGCAGGATTTTCTTTTGAGTCACTTTTTATTCTTTGAAGTTTTACTAAACTTTATTCATTTCATAAGAATATGATTAGGGTTAGGGTAAAGAGAAGGGGTTAGGTAAAGAGTAGGGGTTAGGTAAAGAGTAGGGGTTAGGGTAAAGGGTAGGGGTTAGGGTAAAGAGTAGGGGTTAGGGTAAAGGGTAGGGGTTAGGGTAAAGAGTAGGGGTTAGGGTTAAGGATTGTTTAAAAAGTTATATTAGAATTACAAATTCCCGCGATGGATGCAAAAAAACTCCCACGATGATGCATATCGTTCTGTCCTTTCTAGTGACGATCTAGCCTCAAGTAAACGTTCAATAACACGGCTCTCATAACTGTATAGTATATATAATTGTGTAAACAAGTATATAGGATTACATATTAAACTCTGTGGTGCTTTTGAGACTTTTCTAATTTGTTATTAGAATGGGTTTTTTTATTTATCCTCGTTTTGTTTTTAATGAACAATTTTAAAATTTATATCTTACCGTTCGGTATGAAAGATTTTTGTCGACGCATATCCTACCTATGGAAATCTTCAATTCTTTACCCATCTCGGTATATATTTGTAATGCATATCAAAGTAGTTTATGCAACTGTTGAGGTTTAAACACTTGATTATCTCACTAGGAAAATATGGCCATTAATGTGGCTCCCAATTCAGCATTTTCTAGAAAAGCTCCAGTTCTCATCAACTTGTCTGATGAGATTATGATATGTCCCTCAGTCTGTCTATACTTCTTTATATATGTGTTGATGTCTCTCGGTCTTTACTTCTTTATGTGCGTATGTGTGAATATATATATATATATATATATATATATTCACACATACATACATATATATATATATACATACATATGTATATATATATATATATATATATATATATACATATGTATGTATATATATATGTATGTATGTGTGAATATATATATATATATATATATTATATTATATTACACATACATACATATATATATATATGTATATATATATATATATCACACATACATACATATATATATATACATACATATGTATATATATATATATATATATACATGTATATATATATATATATATATATATATATATTCACACATACACACATAAAGAAGTAAAGACCGAGAGACATCAACACATACATAACGAAGTGTAGACGGAGGGACATCTCATAATCCCATCAGACAAGTTGTGGGGAGAAGAAATCTTATTTGAGAGTCGGGTAGAGGCTTATAGAGCATTACCCTGTCTCATTGGTCAGCATTGAAGGCTCTGCTATACGTAGTTTATGCTCTGTCTAGGGCTCTACCATCTTGCTCTACAATGCTTTTCGGGGTTTGATATGTAAATTAAACATCATGAAATGTTGGTGCTTTATGAACATTTATATCAACATTTGTAATCTCTTTTACCGTGGTCTGAACTGATGTTGTTTTCATTAGAAAATATTCTAATAGGTTCATCATCGTCATCATCATAAGCATCATCATCATCATCATCATCATCTTCATCATCATCTTCATCATCATCATCATCAAATATATATTTTTGTTTTCAACGGTTTATGAAACCGTTTAGAAAGAACACCATCAACATAGTCTTAAATTGACTTAGTGCAGAAACGGGCATACACAAGTATAATATACCTTTGTATCTATTTACTCTTGTGTATTCTGCAACTTTAATTTATCATCGTAAAGGACAAAGAGGAACTAGAAAGATCGCTTGTAATCATTAAAATTCAACTCTAATATTTTTGTCATACATTGATGGGAAATGTATCCCTTTGAAGAAAGGCATCCACTCAGTATACTGGTTGAATTCAATTGAAGAGCTACGATATCATCTCCATACTGATTGATTATGTAAATCCAGCCCACACACTGATGTCGGGCCGCGGTTAAGAATCATTGTCCAGTTCTAAATGTCAAAGTAAACGATATTGTCTGTTGAGTTCACGGGGCTTCCCTTTACATTGTGCTTCGTAATTTCAACGAAGTGTTGAGTAAACACAGCATTGTCAACACATGAGCAGATGTTGCAGCTGTGTGCAGTTATTAGATATTAAGCTGCTCATTTTCTAATCGAGTGAATTTTTTAATCTTTAAGTATACAAAAACTTGGACCCCTGTTACAGTGACAACAACAACAAAAATTAGACTGCCGATGTCGCTAATGACAACATTGATCGCTATATAAAATATTCAAGCCAATAAGCAATAATCAAAGTAGACCAAAAACAGGGCGGAATCCAAGATTCAGAACTAAGTAAAAGCTGGTACAGCTAATTTTAACGTTAGTTTCCTCACTAGAAAGCAATGTCAATGACGGGCGAGTCCAGTATTTGAACCCCGCACATACAGACCAGCGGTCGAATATCTTACCATCATATCCACTGAACCACATCGCCACTGGCTCCAGGAGGAGATGTGACTCAAAAGTGGGACTGAGAGGTGTAGCATGCAGGCGAGATTTAATGCTAGGGGTAGAAGATTTACATCAGATAGATATTCCCCTGTAAAACATTCAAACTTTTTAAAACTTCAAATCTCAATGTTAAACTGCTAAGCTAGTCAAGTGTGGCTAATGTCCATTTATTTTATACATTTATACTATAGCAGAAGATACTGAATGCTTAACTGTGGCGGAAAGACCAGACATGAGAAGTTCTCAAATAATGACACAAATAATTGTAAATTCTAAACCCTATTTGATCAATGGCATCATAAAGCTGCTACGAGCAGGAAAGCTATGAGTATCTATCTCTCCAAGGCCAATGTAATCTACTGCTCCGTGGTTAATACGGAAGGTTTTATAATTAGTTGGCCTGGTTGAAATGAAAATTGAAAGCAATAAAGTTGACGTCAATTTACTTCTCTTACTCTGACATTCTGCTCTGTGGTAGTCAATCTTCTTCTCGAATTCCAGATAAAACTTATACAGAGACAAACCTAAAACAATTGGAATAAGAGTGCTGCACATGACAACATCGGGCACTGAGTATTTTGACCTCAGCTAGTGGCTTTTGGCATTTTCCGCAATCGAAAATTTCTCAAATTAAAACATAGTAGCTAAAGAATAAGCCTACTTTGACTTCTATGCTCAGCAGGCGCTGATGATGTAACCATGTCGAAATTAGACAAAAACACATTTCCAGCCAGTGGCGATGTCGATAAGATACTCGACCGCGGATCAGTATGTGCGGGTTCAAATCCTGTGCTAGCCCGTCACTGACATCGCTTTCGAGTCAGGAAACTGACGTTAACATTAGCTTTGATAGCTTTTTTAATGTTGTATGTTATTGGGTTCTGTTCAGGGCGTGTAAACACGTTGAATATTAATATGCACAGTGGCCTTGTGAGGTTTTGTAGGTTGGCTTGGATTGTTTGGGTGTTGCTGGGTTTTGGGTCCTGTGAGAAAATGCTGAACTAAAAGCACCATTGAGCAATCGATGCCTGGGATTTCTATCCACTCAATGAGGTCCTAAAGATTCGTGCTTGATACAGCAAATAGCCGTGTTAAAATTGTATCTATTGACAGCTTTATGTATCCATTAGGACCTGATTAGTTACGTGTCAGTTACTACACTCATTGAAATAATTCTTGTTTAACTGCATGTGTTAATTGCCAAACCTATTATACTTTACTCAGTTTTGATAAATGCGTAAATATGTGGCGGCATATAAAAAAGTAAATCATTTTTAGACTAATATTAAAAGTAAATATGATGTGCATAGACTAACGTATATGGTATGTATAATGTAAAACTGCTGTTAGAAATTTGTGGCGTGAACCTACGTAGCGAAAACCAATGTGCAAGAGATGTCGTTTCCTTAGGGTAATATTTAAATTGATATGGACATGTTTATTGTGCTCAATGTTGTCATGTACGACAGTAATACTCCAATTCTGGTTTTGTTGTTTAGCAGTAGTGATAGGAATATCTCAGAGACTTTTCATTATCGTATAAAATCTATAAACATTACATGCTGCAGTACGTTAGACCTTAAAGCATGTTTCATAACGGCACACTGGGTCAGGAAGCACAGACCCTTGTTTAACGCCCATTTCCTCCTTCTTTTTTCATTTCCTCCTTTACTTTCCCCAGGATTACATGGTAATTAATCCATCTAACTGAGTAAGGCAACGGGAAGCCACCTCAGAAGCCATACTTTTCCCAAGCTATAGGCTACATAAGGTTGGGTAAGGCATAAACTTTGTGAAGGGATTAACTTGTTGATCTAAGGAGTGCTCTTATGGAGCGAGAAAACAGACTTATTATGAATATGTACCTTGAACCTGCCATTTGGCAGTGCACTGAAGAGAGAGAGAGAGAGAGAGAGAGAGAGAGAGATAGTATTAGTGTTAGTCTTGCAGTTTGCCTGAAGGCACCAGAAGCAAAAGGTAGATAATCCGGTACGGATCCTGACAAGGACATGCGGTGGAAGCGAGATCCAGTATCAGAAGTCACTGTGTCCAGGAGGGATTTGTGAAGAATTGATGGTTATGAATAAATAATTGAAGCATTTGTTAGCATTACGCTGCACTGGCCCGTAAAACAACAGTAGAAGAGAAAAAGTTAACTTTAAACTATTTCAGGAATAAATCACAGAAAGTTTAACGTCTGCTTCTAATTAATAAGAGTGTTAATGATGATAATTGAAGGTATCAATAGCGTAGTGGTTACAGGCGTCAGGTAACGTCATGAAGTTTTAAATGACTGATTCTGAGGTGAATTGAATTCTCGTGGGTTCGAATCCCAGCTGTGCTGATCTGAGAATAAAATCTTGGACAATCAGTAGACTGGTTATACAGAAAATGGTGTAAATTTCCTAAAGGTTTAAACCTGTGGTATTAAAATTGATAGATATCAACATAGTTGATCATTTATATATATATATATATATATATATATATATATATATATATATACACACACACACATGTATAATGTATATATATAAATGATCAGAAGACTAATTTTGAACCTGTATGTGAATCAAAGAGCAGTAATCAAAATCCAACAAGACTACTCAGAAGAAGGTGAAATAGGACGTGGAGTAAGACAAGGTTGTAGCATTTCGCAGCTGCTGTTTAATATTTACGCTGAGGCAATGATGGAGGAAGCCATGGAAGACTTGGAAGAAGGAATAAAAGTAGGAGGGAATTTGTTACAAGATGTACGATTTGCAGATGACCAAGGAATGGTAGCGTGCAGCGAGATTGGATTGCAGAAGATAATGGATAGGCTGAATGATACGGCCCTAAGATATGGCATGAAGATTAATATAAAAAAGACAAGGTTATGAGAGTGTCCAATAATAAAGGTGAAGTTAATATCACAATAAATGGTACGAAATTGGAATAGGTAAGGAGTTTCGAATATTTGGGTCATACTATAACCGATGATGGGAAATGTGAGACGGAAATATGCAGTAGGATTGCACAAGCAAAAACGGCCTTTGGTAGTAGAAAAGAACTATTAACAAAAAGTCTAAAGAAAGACACAAAGATAAAGATAGTGAAAACTTTGGTTTGGACCACGCTATTGTATGGATGTGAAACATGGACCTTAAGGAAGGAAGATATTAGGAAACTGGAGGCATTGGAAATGTGGATTTGGAGAAGAATGGAGAGGATTAGCTGGACTCAAAAGGTTACAAATGAGGAAGTCCTGGAGAGAGTTGGCACAGATAGACAGTTGATAAATGTATTAAGAAATAGGAAGAAGAGATGGATAGGACACATTCTAAGGGGGAAGGTCTATTAAAAGAGGTCATAGAAGGTAGAATGGAAGGAAAAAGAGGCAGGGGCAGGCCGAGATTAGGTATGTTAGATGATTTAAAGACCCACTCATATGTGGAAATGAAGTGGAAGGCGGAAGACAGAGAAGAATGGAGGCGCTATGTATCATGGACCTTCAGTAGGCAATGCACTAAGATATATATATATATATATATATATATAGAGAGAGAGAGAGAGAGAGAGAGAGAGAGAGAGAGAGCATACATCTGTCTCTCTCCATGTTATTGTCTCAGTAGTGCTATGTATCAGAGAGTGTATGGTGTAGTAGAGTTATCTGGAACCTCACAAGTGTTTCTTTACTCGACAATTCTTCCACCTCTCTTGCTATCTCTAGTGCTTCCACCCTGAAAACAAATAACTCCACTGAACTCTCTAGTCCCGCCACTTCAGTTCTGGTTAGCGGACCAATAGGTCAGAGTTCAATTGTCAGACCAACAGTTGCGCATTTAGAACAAAACATCATTCCTACTAGTAGCAAATTGTTGATTTCTGTTAGATATCTTTAAAATGAGGTGAGAGGGTGGGGGTGATATATAGACACCGCTTAGACCGGGCTCAACATTTCTCTTTTTTAACATGGAGGTTTTTGTAGCTATTTCTCAAACATTCTTGAATTGAACTCTCGTGTGTTCGAATCTTAGCCGAGCTGATCTGAGAGTAAAATCTCGGACATTCACTGGACTTGTCATACGGAAAATGGTCTAAATTGCATCACGGTTTAAACATATGGTATTAAAAGTGCAGAATATCAAAACAGTTGATCACTATAATGCGTGTTTACTTAAATAATGAGCGTACAACAAGATGTAGATCGCTATACGCTT
The DNA here is from genome assembly GCA_905160935.1 of Enchytraeus crypticus. Lineage (NCBI taxonomy): Eukaryota > Metazoa > Annelida > Clitellata > Enchytraeida > Enchytraeidae > Enchytraeus > Enchytraeus crypticus. The sequence goes on along the minus strand of CAJHZI010000476.1, from coordinate 775,362 downwards.
TGGGTGAGCAACATAAGGACGCTATAGGGCCTACTCATTGAGTGTGTTACTCTTTTAGGTGCTTCTAGTAGAGAATGGTCGTCTGTTATCTGTACTAAACGTCCAGATAGTAAATCCTGTTAAGTTACTTGACGGCTCGAAACTCAAACGTATTTATCAGCTGAGCTCTAACAAGTAGGTCTGCAGATAATAAAACAGTTGTAGCGCTATTAACTTAATAGAGTCCAGTTAGAATAACTTCACAACCTAGCGCATACAACATGATTCAATGTCGGTTTTGAATTCATATGACTATCAGGAAGTTATTGGACTGAGATTCAAACATAACACCCACTAATCGAGTGCCTAGACGCTCAACTGATACGCTAAACCAACTAAATACTTCTATCAGCAAGTATTGAAAATGTTCAATTTGATTGAAAAATCGCTTTTCATGCTAAAATATTGCAGAGTGGAGATTGCCTAAAGTTAGGCCCAAACGATGCTAAATATTTAGTAAATTCAAAGCAGACCTGATTGATGTTCTGAGGGTTCAATAATTTAACCCCTCTCACCCAACTCTCCCGCCACTCCACTCTATTCAAAATTTTCAGCCAGCCTCCTGATCGAATGCAAGAGCATCTTCCATATCCTGAAAGCTGAAGCTGGATTTAATTTCAGCTCCTTGCTAAGAGAAAGATGGATCCATGTGGCTAAAAGAAGTAAACACGCACTATAGTGAAATGATCATCTTTGTTGATATCTATCACTCTTAATACCACATGTTTATACCGTTAGGCAATTTAGGGTAGAGCGGGGCAAGTTGATACGAGAGTAGGTTGATACAAGTGGCATAAAATTGCCAGTTTTTTTTTCTTTCCACGAGAGGCCGTCTACAAGTAGTCCCAGTATTTCTACTTCTTCACACATTTTCGTCAGAAAATGAAATAAGAGGTTTAGCCAAAAATTAGAAAAAATTGTTTTTATTCACTCATCTAAAATAATCAGGGATGTCTTTCTTAAGCTTGCATAATCCATACGTTAAGCAAAATTATTAATCTTTTTATATTAAAATAAGCCTAGTTATACAGTACATGGACTGTGCTGTTACAATTAATCTACTAATAAACGCCAATTTGCTATTACATTTTTTTGATTCGCGAGTGAGGATGGGGCTAGTTGATACATCGTGCGTGGGGCAAGTTGATACACGTATCAACATGCCATTTTTAAATAGAAAAACAAGAAAAAAGTGGAAAACGTTATTGAGTGTTAAATGTGGGCACATTATGCTTGTACGAATAAAAATCAGCACTTCATTTGTCCAAATTGCAACTCTTATGATGCTATACAGCCACAGAATTTCAAAAATAAATTTCACGATGATAAATTCGTATGTGGTAACACGTAGATGTACGGTATGAGAAAAAAGGCATAGATTTAAGTAGTTTGCTCGAACTACTGACTTTTCTGAATATATATAAAGCTTTAACTATCACTATCTTGCGACAATTCAATCAGCTACTGGTGTGTATCAACTTGCCCTCGTCAGTATCAACTTACCCCGCTATGGGGCACGATGATACAATTTTGGTTATGGTATTTGAAGTCAATTTACTGTTAGTTGTTTATTTGTATCAGAAAGGTTATGCATTGAATATATCACTGAAATATGTTGCTAAAATAATATATAGATTGGATTGTTCATGTTCTAATATATTACTGTAATTTTGGCAAAACGTCAAAATAGTGTCAACTTGCCCCGCTCTCCCCTAATCAGTTTTCCCTATAACCAGTCCAGCGAATGTCCGAGATTTTACTCTCAGATCAGCGCGGATGGGATTCGAACCGACGAGGGTTCACCTCTAGATCTGTAATTTAAAACTTCATGACGTTACCCCTACGCTATTTATAAAACATTCTATTCATATTTTGTGGACTTCTTATACGCGAATAGGCTTGAATGAATTGTAGCAGTCCTTCCGGTGTTTTGCAAAAAATATTTAAAGTAAAGTTTTGAAGTAGCCTAAATCCCTGTCCTTATGAACCTTAATAATGTTTTAACGGTATGTCACAAGGAATGTTATAAATAATTTAAAGATCCACTCGCATATGGACATGAAGACGGTAGATAAGGATGAGTGGCGGCGTTATAAAACATGGACCTTCCAGTAGGCAGTGCACTAAGAGGGAGAGAGAGAGAGATGAACCTTAAGTTAAACGGAATATAACATACAATTTTTCCGTATACGAATATCCAATACAAACAAATAGTATAGACAACTTCTCACAATACAGCTTCAAAACATTCTTGAAAGCAAATTTGCCAAAGCTTTTCTATGTTGGATCTTAGCAGGAAGGAATATCTGCTTTCAATTCTACGGGACTCCCTGAGGAGAGAACCCACGACTAATTGCTTGCTGGAGAGATGCTAGCTAGAGTAGTGTTGAACTGGACCGTTCATTTGTTTGCACTAATGAAACCCTACACTAGAGACCAGTGATGTTATAAACACCTGGTAGAATAACCTACCTTTTGTATTGCAACAAACTGTCGACTTCTTTGTGTAGATGCCAAAACCAAAAACAAAACATAGCAAAACTAAAGTAAAATGCTAAACAAATAAGCAAAACATACAAATAAACAAAAGAAGCCTATACTAAGGATTTTATTGAACATAATGAATAATGAATTCAAATGTTTGCGTTTTTTAAATTCGGAATTTGTAAGTGCCACTTGTAGGCCTTTATTTCCGTTCATGCGCTCTAACTGCTTATTGTGTCTGCCAATTGTGATATGCGTATGATAAATGAAATAAATAAGCAAGCAAACAAAGCCAACGAAAAGAACAACAAAAACAAAATAAAATATAACTGATATCTCGTCGTAACTGATATCTTATTACAACTGAAATTTTTTATTGCAAAGCGATGAGTAACTTAAATGTTTAAGATTTTATTTCTATTTCCGATGTGAAGTATGAATTAATCTCTTCTTAAGGACAACCGCTGACGAGAGTCCATGAGGGACTTACGTTATTATTCAATTAAACGAATATTTACCAAATAAAGCTGACCCTAAACGTGTCTGCCTGAGACCTGTCCAGTTATTTTAACTCCAGGCTTGATTGAACTGGTGCTGATCTTTGAAATCGTGACTTGAGGAAAGTTTAGTCCACTGGGCGTGGAGTAAGGATTAGTCTCGTTTAGACTCCGGGACCCAGGCGTGAACCCAGGGGAGGGGAACCCCATGGACCCCCTAGGTCCGCTGAAAATTTTATAAACAATATTTTCATTGTATTTATGGCAATTTAACAGCGCCATAAAATGGCAATATTAATATTGCCATTTTTATAATAATGCCATATTAATGGCAACATCAATGCCTTAATATGTGTAAATATATAAAGGAAGTGGCTAAAGTGTTGGTTTACTAGTGAGCTACGGCGTAGTAATGAAATATATTGAGCTCCCCAGCAGTTTTTTCTTGTTTCGCTACATGTCCTGGAGGCGTGGGCATAAGCAAAAAATGTGGACACTGTCCAAAAAATTTCGTCCCCCCTCTTAAAAAATTCCTGGATACAGCACTGCCAGTACCACACCTCGGCTTGATTCAACAAAGGAGTTTAACCTAGTCTTAGAGGGGTCCACATTTCATCCTCATCCTTCATCTCATTTGAAAGATATCTAACAGAAATCAACAATTTCCTACTAATAAGAGTCTTGTTTCAAATCTCACATCAAGTCATCCTCCACTCTAATTCAAACCTCACGATTTCTTCAGAAAGTTCGTATATTTTTGTATAAAGACTAAAATTGGAAAAAAAATAATTTCGCTGATTTGCTGAAGTTGAAGACTAATTTTATGAATTCATATTCGAAGATTCTCTCTTATTTGTTGGAAGTGTTTCTAGATTTCTAGAAATGTTACAAAGCGTATTGTTCCAGTATGACACCTATCTCTCGCCTCTTATCTCCTCGCAATATGGAGTGGATAGCACCAAGTTGAAACTCTCTGAGGTTGAGTATAGAACTATTAGAACACGAGATGAACTTTAAATCATCCTCATCAACATCATTATTGTCATCATCATCTTCATCATCATCATCATCATCATCTTCGTCATCATTGTCATCATCATCATCATCATCATCATCATTATCATCATCACCATCATCATCATCATCATCATCTCATCATCATTATCATCATCATCATCATCATCTTATCATCATCATCATCATCATCATCATCATCATCATTATCATCATCATCATCATCATCATATCATCATCATATCATCATCATCATCACATCATTCATCATCATATCATCATCATCATTATCATCATCATCATCATCATTATCACATCATCATCATTTCATCATCATCATATCATCATATGTCGGATCATCATCATCATCATCATTATCATCGTCTTGCATTATACCTTCGCTCGAAATCCTATATATAGTTTAACTAGGGTCGGGAAACGAATAACCCTTGTCCAATCTTCTCTTTTCCTCACCATATCAATAAACGTTTCCAACAGACATTTTATAGCCTAGAAATTTTTCAGAAGCTATGTCATGCGATAGAGCTCAACAGCCTTATGTCCTTTCGGACGTTGGCTTAATTTAGTGCTTTGTCGCCTTTTACGATGCGTGCAGGTCCTTCGTTGGTCAATTCCTCTGCAACCCGGTCACAACACGGCACGAAATTAGTTTCTCTCATTATTAACTATTTTCATTACTTTTACATTTAGTGCAGGATATCTGGACTGTTTCGATGCACTATAGATGAACTAGTTCTTGCATGTCACGAAGCTAGCGATAATACTTGAATAACGCTAGATTTGAGAGATTTATGGTTATTTTTTAGAGATTTTTGTTGAGAAAATTTCTTTTAAACTAGTTTACTATTTACAATCACTAGTACGTATTTATCATAGACGTTAAAGGTTCTGAAAAATGATGTTGTTTAGATTATCAGTTTTTTTTCATCGTAAATAGAGATTACATATTCTTGGAAGAAATGTTTCCCGTGAATTGTCAACTGACTGACCAATGAAGGTAGAGTGGGACGCTGTTGCCATAGATTTTTAAGTGAATCTGTCGTATTGACTTGAATCGTTCATGATGTGCTCGAGGATGTAAATTATGGACAAGAATTCTTCATTCAGTGTTTACAAAGCTCTTCTGAAACAACCAACCTGATATTTATTACTCCGTATTGTTATATGACATTGTATACCTCTCTCTCTCTCTCTCTCTATCTCTCTCTCTCTCTCGCCTCTCTCTCTCTCTCCATCTCAAACTTTTTCTTTTTCTTTCTTCTCTCTCTCTCTCTTTCTCTCTCTCTCAATCATCTCTCTCTCTCTTTCTCTCTCTATCTCTCTATCCTCCCACACTCTCTCACTCATCTCTCTCTCTCTCTCTCTCCCTCTCTCTCTCTCTCCATCTCCTCAAACTTATTCTTTTTCTTTCTTCTCTCTCCCTCTCTCTCTCTCTCTTTTTCTCTCTCTCTCTATATATATATATATCTTAGTGCACTGCCTACTGGCAGGTCCATGGTACATAACGCCTCCACTCTTCTCTGTCTTCTGCCTTCCTCTTCATTTCCACATATGAGTGGGTCTTTAAATCATCTACCATACCTAATCTCGGCTGCCCCTGCCTCTTTTTCCTTCCATTCTACCTTCTATGACCTCTTTTAATAGACCTTCCCCCCTTAGAATGTGTCCTATCCATCTCTTCTTCCTATTTCTTAATACATTTATCAACTGTCTATCTGTGCCAACTCTCTCCAGGACTTCCTCATTTGTAACCTTTTGAGTCCAGCTAATCCTCTCCATTCTTCTCCAAATCCACATTTCCAATGCCTCCATTTCCTAATATCTTCCTTCCTTAAGGTCCATGTTTCACATCCATACAATAGCGTGGTCCAAACCAAAGTTTTCACTATCTTTATCTTTGTGTCTTTCTTTAGACTTGTTGTTAATAGTTCTTTTCTACTACTAAAGGCCGCTTTTGCTTGTGCAATCCTCCTGCATATTTCTGTCTCACATTTCCCGTCATCGGTTATATATATGTATATACATCGGTTATATACATGTATGTATATATATATATATATATATATATATATATATATATATATATGCATATATATATATATATATGTATATTTATATATATACATTATATGTATATATATATATATATATATCTCAGTCAGCCCCTGGACTACTAGTCTACCTCTCTATTATCTCATTGCCAATCAGATGCTTCAGCTATGTGTATGGGGGGGGGGGGGGGTAAACTAATCGAGGTTCCATCAGACTCAATCAGCTGTACAAGGGTGACAAATAACGTGAACCACTTTTAGCAGATCAGGTTAATAAACAGCCAAGATTAGTCTGCCACTTCATGGCCATAGCTCTATCTGTGCCTTCACGAAGACTCCTTAGCTTGATAATGTCTTAATTGTCTGCACTTTTAATCTTGGATGTTTCTTAGAGTTAATTGTAGCGTAGCTCTCCGTAGGTCTATTCTCACAGATAAGCCATTCATAACAGTAAGAATTCCAAAAGGCCATAACGCTATAGAAAGTTTACTTTAATGTTGTTGCTAGCCAAATACGGAAATGACCTTCCAAAGCATTCAGAATGAAATTGTACAACGTATCTCAGCTTGAAACATAATATTAGCCTAATGGACCTGCCGTTAGGCAGTCACTCTCTCTCTCTCTCCCTCTCCCTCTGTCTCTCTCTCTCTCTCTCTCTCTCTCTCTCTCTCTCTCTCTATATATATATATATATATATACATGTATATATATTATATATATATATAATATATATATAGTGAAAGAGAGATAAAGAGAGAGATAGAGAGAGAGAGCGAATAAACTAAGAGAGAGAGAGAGAGAAAGAGAGAAGAAACTACAGCGCGTGCAGCTAAAATTTAAAAATCTAGAAAAAACCTTAAAAAACCTTTAAATCGTAAAAACCTTAAATCATAAAACTTGAGATGAAATCTAGGATCTCAGGAGTAAACGTATCGTGGATCAGTGTGTTCAAATCCAAACGAGATTCTCTTATTCAAAAATGATCTGAGAGTTTGGACTTAGTTTCCCTTTGCTTTCTATCCACAATGCCATTCACCCGCAGCTATCAACTGACTGCACCAATGATAGAGACGTTTAGAGTACAGCGAGAGATAAGGCTGGAGACTCGATCAATCAATCAATCACTATAACAGCTTTGTTTACTCGCTCTAGTTCCTGTAGTTGAAGAGGCACCCGTGTGTTTCTAGTGTTTGTTAGTGCTTGTTATTGTTTCTAATGTTTATTAGTGCATGCTATTGTTTCTAGTGTTTGTTAGTGGTTGTTATTGTTTCTAGTGTTTGTTAGTGCTTGTTATTGTTTCTAGTGTTTGTTAGTGCTTGTTATTGTTTCTAGTGTTTATTAGTGCTTGTTATTGTTTCTAGTGTTTGTTAGTGCTTGTTATTGTTTCTAGTGTTTGTTAGTGCTTGTTATTGTTTCTAGTATTTGTTAGTGCTTGTTATTGTTTCTAGTGTTTGTTAGTCTTTGTTATATTGTCAGGCACAATACCAAGCTTGCAAATTACTGAGCTACCATGAAAACTCTTCTGTTATTTCTCACACATTCCTTGATTAAGTAATTAAAGTTAAATAATAACATCACTAAAGATTTGAACCACCATTCTCTCAAAGATTACCATATTCTTTCTTAAAAATTATCCGTTAAGAGGCACCAAATGAACAGCACAGATTTTAGATTATTCTTCCGACACCCTGGAATTTGTTCCTTGAGCCTATGCATACAGAGGCGCGCCCGATAATAACTGCACCAAACTCTACACGCTAAACGGCGCGATATTGCGTCGCGTAACTCCTCAGCAAGTTCTGAGGACGTGTTGATTTTATTAGTTTCTATTTAGTTTCTATTTAGTTTAAATTTAGTTTCTATTTAGACGAGAGAATCGGAGTGATGCTTACTACCGGCCCATATTTTCTAGAGTACAGTTTATATGTAACTAACGACTGTGCACTGAACACTTTCTACACTTCTAGTTTTACGTGTACAAGAGTGGAGCGTTTATCAGATGCGGCTTTAGGAAGATCAATGAGGTGAAGTTTAACGCTGTTTAAACTTTTGTTGATATGACAAATGTGCATGAAGAATGGAAGGGAAAAGAGGCAGGGCAGACCGAGATTAGGTATGTTAGATGATTTAAAGACCCATGATATATGTGAAATGACGAGAGAAGCGGAAGACAGAGAAGAGTGGAGGCGTTATATACCATGGACCTGCCAGTAGGCAGTGCACTAAGAGAGAGAGAGAGAGAGATGACAAGTGTGCATGCTGTATATCAGTTTCATGTAGAATTTGATTTCGATGTAGATCAACATGTGAAACATGCATACAGATCTTCTACATCAAAGGAATATATTCACATATCAACTCTGATATACCACAGCGCGTGTTTTCCAAGCCTGAAGGCATTTTATGCTCTACTAGATAAATCCCATGAACATTGTACATGTATCTCTTTAGCGTGGCTCATTGAATGAAACTGGCTCCAGAATGGCTGGAGCCAGTGGCGATGTCAGTAAGTTATTCGACCACGGATCAGTATATACGGGGTTCAAATCCTGAGCTCGCCTGTCACTGACATCGTTTTCGAGTAAAGAAAACTGACGTTAACTTTAGATTCTTTAATTTATTGCTATAACATTTAATCCACTTCATATTGTTTACTAAATAAACTCAACCATTGTTTCATTTTGAGCGCGTTTGTTACCGTATTGCAGTGGGTCCAAGGTACATAATCAACACAGCAAGTAGGCTGTGCGAAATGAATGATTTTATAGCTGTGTGTAGAGTCTGCAAGAGACGTCCCTGACATTGCCCTATGGCGAGGAATCGGACGCTAAATTCTTATTGATTGATTAATTGTGTATGCAAGATGGGTAGACCAGACCTTGTTTCATAATATTAATGCACTTCATCAGATCTGTGAAGGTTGGGGGTCCCCGACAAGATTTAACTAGAGCTGTGAGACATCTCGCTCTTCTCGAGCTCACCATTGAGCAATCAAATAAATACCTCGCTCTTTAGAGAGTGATACCATCGACCAATCAAATAAATACCTCGCTCTTTAGAGAGTGATACCATCGACCAATCAAATAAAGACCTCGCTCTTCATGAGATCACCATTGACCAATCAAATAAATATCTCGCTCTTTAGAGAGTGATACCTTCGACTAATCAAATATCATTTCACTAAATCCAAATACCCTACTTATTGTTTTATAACTTTCACAGGACCGGTAATATGAACTTTCGACTACGAGCAGGTTAACAGATTAAATAGGCCACATTAAAATAATAGATATTGTCATGGATGATGATTTCACAACAATAAACATCTATAAATGATCATAGTAACTCTGTGGTCGTGATTAATTTATCTATTCCTACATGTACACGTGTATCTGCAGGTTGTATCGACGTGCATCGTTAGATAGTCGTGAAATATTCACTAGGATAAGTTATGAGGCGTGAATATTTTACAAGACTCGAGGGCGTGAGTGAGAGTCTCTCAGATGATGTAGCCCCATCGTGAGACTCTAAATCATTGAATTCAAGTCTCCACGATGGAAAAGTGAAGAAAATATGCCTATCAAAATGTCCGTCGTGGGTACACTTCGAAAATACAACCGATCTTAAGATTGGAGCCTTTGACATCAGTCATTTTCTGACAAAAAGAACTAAAGCACGAGATAAATTAATTAAAAGAAATTGTCTCACACGTGTGAGACCCTTTAAAAATACTGTGCAATGTTCAATTTCACTATATTTTGCGATATTTTGACATCAATCATTTTCTGACAAAAAACTAAAGCACGAGATACATTAATTAGAAGATACTATCACACGGGTGAGACCCTTTAAAACTATTGTGCTATGTTTAATCTAGCTATAGATGCTATATTTTTACTTGTGTTTGAAGTTATCGTCGAATGATCTCAAAGAAGATTAGTCATAGGCATACTGAAAAAGGCTCATTTATAGAATGAAATGTTAATTTTTTTCGGTAAGTTTGTTCAGAATTCTGATCCAAGGATTCGTGTTCGAACCCAGACGAAATCTTCAGATGGGAACATTTAAAGTGTGCAGTAAATGCTATCCCTTTCGAGTGAGGAAACTGACATTTATTTGTATTTGTAAGTTCTATAAAGTGTATTGTAAGTATTTAACTGCACTTAACTGTTTCTATGTATTTGTATTTAGAACACGGCGGGCACCCTGATAGTTAAAGCCTGATCTCTGCAGTGAATCCAGTCTCAGGAGGATTCTCTATTGAATATTGAAAGAAGAAGACGATTTGAGTGCGCGCAGAGATGTAGAGCCACAACAACAAACGAGCGATGATTTATGATAACTCTCTGTGAGAGGCAGGAGTGATGTGTATTAGGTCCCGTAGTGCAGTGCTATGTTTAACAATCCTCGTCCGTCAGTCAAGCTATCATGATTCTATATGCGCCAGATTCCTGCATTAGTCTTAAAGGAGCTTTATAATAATAACAATAATAACAACAATTAGAGTGCCACAGTCATCAATGACAACATCGAACACTATTGAGACAAAATCAGGCCGGCGAGCAAAAAGAAGGTAAAAAAATATAAGTTATAAGGTGATGTTCAAAAGTGTCCAGTCCGCCATTAGTCACGACCGATGTACCAATATTTAAGATCTCAGCTAAGTTTTAAACAGTAAGGAACAGTGGCCTTTAAGAGTAATCTAGCTTGCCACAGGCTGCAACAGACAGCAATAAAACCATTGCGTAAATGAGATTGTAGCGTTAAAGAACGTCCTACTTATTAGAAGATAAACCTCCGAAGTGGTATCCTACCGGAAACAGGAATGGCGTTCAACGGAACCCAGCAGGTGTACGAAGCTTCCCTAGGGAACCATTCCGAAGTCACTAGACTGGACACCTCCTATCCGGGCGAGCTCTATGTTGTCATGGTGCTGTTGCTGTTGTTCAGCGTGATCGGCACAGCGGGTAACGGTCTCGTACTGTACGTGTTCTCTAAGAAGAAGGACACTCTAGTATCGACCCAATGCATCATCGCTCTGGCCACTGTAGACTTCGTCACCTGTGTGTTTGTCATCCCATGCACCATCTACATGGAATACACTGCCTTCAACATCGGCAGCGACTTCTTCTGCAAGTTCTATCAGTTTCTTATCACCTCCAGCATTCCTTTCTCAGCCCTAATCATGGTGGCTATAGCTCTCGACCGCTATCTCTGCATTTGTCACCCCTTTCTGAAGATACTGACCGTCGGGAGATCGAAGGTTATGATATGTGTGTTGTGGCTGGTAGCCGGATCTCTAGGTGTTTGCGTGGCTCTCACATTCAGTGTGTATAAAAGTGTGTCTAGGTATCACTCGAATAATATTACGTCAGCATCGGGTTCAAATGGAATTAGCGAAACCATGGTAGCCCAGTCACCATTGGTAACACCTGGTCTCCATGGATACGGTGTAAACCTAAATGACGTCATAATACCGTTGAACTCTACGAATCTTTACACCTATTACACAACTAAGATATCAGTTGAGTCTAGACTAGATCACTCCATAGAAGATGACTATATGATTGTAAACAGCGGAGTCTGCGCTATCACAGATCTAATCCTGACCAAGGAATTCTTCTTCTACTACCAGAAGCTCTACAACATTATCTTTCCTCTCTGTCTCGTCATAGTCGTCGTCCTCTACGTGATGATCTACAGATCCGTGCTGGTCAGAAGAAATAAGCGACAGAAACAGAAGAGCAAAGCCTTGCTCTTGGTTAAAACTACCAACGTAACCCAGGCTAGCTGTAGCGTCGCCACTGAAACTGTGTCTGTCAATGGAGATCACAGCAGAGTACATTCAGGGTACGTTGAACATAGCGGCGTACATGAAGGTCTGGATGCCCAGACAGATCTAGGTGTACACAAAGGAAAAGGTGTACAATCGACCCTCAGCGTACCTACTGGTGGACAAACCGTGCACAACATACGAGCAGACAATGCGCAGTGTGGAGGTAAATTATCAGTAGACCGGAAAAGTCAATCGGAATTGAAGCAGGTAAAGAAGAGAAAGCTCTTCAAACCTCGCAGCTCAGACGTAGACGAGAGAAAGAGATCCAAGGCTGACAGCACTCGACTGGCGAACATTAAAACTGCCGCCATGTTGTTCGTAGTTAACGTCGTTTTCTTCGTCTCATTCATGCCGGCGTTCCTTACAACACTCAACTTTATTCCATTCAGTCTAACGCTATTCTATCTTTACTTCGCGAACAATGTCGCTAATCCAGTTATCTACTCCTTTATGAACAAGAACTTCAGATCCGACCTCGCTCGTTTGTTCGGCTACAAAGCACAATAGAAAGAAATGTCGCGATTGATCAAGTTGAAATGAAGTTTAAAGTAGAAAATCTTTCAGAAACACCGGAATTTTTGTCAAGAACTTTTGATATAAGACAATACAGTCTCAAACACAATTGTGTCGCCAGATATGCTCTCAGTAAGAAAGCTCTAAAGCATTATGATCAATCTAATTAATTTACGCTAATTGAATCTTTAACATTTTTATTAAATTTAGGAAAAAACAAATATATAATTAGTAATTTAGTTAAATTTTAGTACTAACTTTTCCGATTGTAGAATTGCCATATTTTAGATCACTTTTTGCTTTACCTACTTTATTATTTATTGCAGCATAGAGATCAAACGTAGAATTACAGTAGAAAGTATAAACGATTTGATTTGATATAAAACCCAAGTAGAGAGAGAAACAGAAATGAAGGCTCATTAACATGGTAATTACATATTCCGCAATTTCGGCATATAGAGCTTCAAGTCAGTTTAATGTAAAATTTAATTAAATATTAAACCACGTGTTACAAACTAGAATAAAAGTGAAATTGTAATATCAACATTAATAAAATACGAAAGTATAAAATATTTTCCCACTTATCAATTGCAGTGAGTTACATAGTGATATTAAATTGCATGTGGTCATTATATCAACGTCGTGACGTCCCTGGGGGTATGATATGACTGTAAATGACAAAATGAACGTTAAATGCTCATTTTTCGTCGGGTATAAGTATTAATTAATCAATCAATTCATTAGGCCCCCCCTAATTAATTAAACTAATATTTCGGATCAATAAAGGAAGATGATCTTGTCACGGACTACTTGGCTGTAAGGAGCGGTCTATATGTTGCCATAATGCCTTGAAATGCATATAGTAATGGGTTATGACTCTGATATAGTTTCTCGTTGCCTTCATGAGGAAGTTAACAAGTACATTGAATGAAGCGTGGTATAGGAATAGAAGAATGGAGACTGTAGTCAGGATTATTCGTTTAATCTCTAAGTCGACGTAATTTGTACATGAGCAGCATAATAACATTGTACTTGATAAAATTATGCTGAAATTGTTTCGCTGTTTATGAATACCAACATTCACTACTACTGCACTGTATTTTAAGTTGTTAACATTTCTTTGTACTGATTGCAGTAAATTAATTTACCCCGTGTTGTGTCTGGGTTGCTGAAGAATAGACTTAACGTGAACAGTACGTATCATAAAAGGCGACCAAGCACTAAGATCCAAATCAACGTCAGAAAGGGCAGTCAGTTGGTGAGTGACTAGGCTCCAGAAATTACTACAGTGGCGTAGCGAGGGGGAGGCAGGGAGGGGCATGTGCCCCCTCCAAGATGTCATGTAAAATGTATATTAAGGCCAAACTATAAGTGCAAATATTGTATAAAGTGTGTACCTCCCCAAAGTGCCTCCCCCAAGATTAAAGTGCCTCCCACAAGACTAAATCCTGGCTACGCCAATGAATTGCTAGAAGCATTTTCTATTCCCGATCATATTTATGCTGGGAATTAAGAGAAGATGATGATGATAATTATTGTGGTAATATAATTACTTCGTTCACCGGAATGCGTGTCCATACCGACGTCAATCAATAACCAATGGACTTGTCAATGTGGGAATCACGAAAGTATGAGATATTGTAGGTGGGCCTAAACGTAGGACTGACAACGGCTTACCGAAAGAGCTAGAAACTACTGGAACAAACATGACTTTGAGAAAAGAAATATACATGTGTAGCTGAAGCACAACTTTCTGACTTTGAAGCAAAGAAATAAATAAAGCTTTTGAGAAGTGAAACTCAAGCTAAACTGTATGTCTATAGGCTTTCAGGCTTCTGAAGAAAAAAGCTTAGTTGCGATAACGTATAAATACATGCATTAATCAGGTTCAGCGGCTGTTTACACACCACAAGGCGTAGACTCTATAGAATCATAAACTTGTACGGTTCTACCTAAAATCGAACCAGTGGTCTCCCGGTAGAAGTCAAAGGGGTTAGCTTAAGTATGATGTCAGATCGTTCATTCATCTCGTACATCGGTTGTTGTTGTTGTTGTGCGGTTGTAAGAACCTAATATCTTAAACACATTAAACTAATTAATCATGTATGTTCCTCTACAACAGTGAAGTACGAAAATTACAATATTTAGCTGTCTACTAAAAATAAAGAAATAAATTAAATAAATAAAGTAAATAAAAGATGCATCTTAATATGTCTTTTTTTGTTCGCATAGTTACACACATGACATACCTCATGTGCTATATAGTTTCCTTGCTTGGTTTCTGCTTTTGTAGTTTTCGTTGTTTCCTCCATTCCTCTCCATGGAGGAATATGGTCAAAACTGTCTCCTGTATTTTTAAACTTTGAAGATAAATCAACGCTAACAATTTCATTAGATCATAGCATAACAACAATTAAAGTGCTACAGTCATCAATGACAACATCGAGCACTGTTGAGACAAAATCAAACTGGCGACAAGAAAAAAACAAAAAGATGATCCAAAAGCGGTGCAAAAAGAAGTATAAATTGGAACCAATCCAACGGCAAGGTCTACAATCCTCCTTGAATGAAGTCCACCATAAGCCACAACGGTTTGGCAATTGAACAGTACTCTGTCAATTAGCATGGTGCGGTTGCGGGTGAATGTTGAATATATTGCTACGATTTAATTAAACTATGTCATTCGCCAATAATTAATAAACACTGAAATAAAATAGGTCATTCGCCAGTTAAAGCTACAAATCACAGAATTTATCATTATACTTAGAAATTTTCAAAGTGTTACATTTTCCTATAATATCTCTCTCAAAGATGTCTCCTTTAAAATATGTAATGTTATAAAATTCGGAAAAGTAAAAGTTTTCTGGGGCAAATGATGTTTTGAGCCATAGAACACTTAGTCTAGGCCTATATATAGGCTAGTCAATAGCAGGGCAGGTGGCGCGTGCACAGTGGGTTTTTAGGTTTGAGTTTTCTGTTGAATTTTTTTTTAAATTTTACAAATTTAAATCTGACAATTAGACATTAACATAACATAACATTACAGAGTCAGGAAGCAATTATACGCTTGTTTAAGACTCATCAGGCTCTTAACTAAAACAATTAATATTGATAACACCTCATAGTTCAATATAAAATGTCTAATTTCATCTATCTGTACATTGTAAAATACTTAATTAGTAATACTTTATAAATCAAATCATACAAACTTCATGTCAACATATCAAATTTATACATATGTATCACACTGAACATGCAATTAGCATCTAATTTACATGTTCTTATGTTTATCATATTTGTTTTTAAAAGCATTCACTGATTCTGCTTCCACAACTTCGCTTGGCAAACTATTCCAAGCATTTATAACTCTCTGACTAAAGAAAAATTTCCTTAAATCTAGTCTACTTCTAAATTTACTAAGTTTATAAATATGTCCCCTAGTGTTTCTGTTGTTAATATATATATATAATAGCTAATATTTGATAAAATAGATAGTATTTGATAAAATAGCTAATATTTGATAAAATAGATAGTATTTGATAAAATAGATAGTATTTGATAAAATAGCTAATATTTGATAAAATAGATAGTATTTGATAAAATAGCTAATATTTGATAAAATAGATAGTATTTGATAAAATAGCTAATATTTGATAAAATAGATAGTATTTGATAAAATAGATAATATTTGATAAAATAGATAATATTTGATAAAATAGATAATATTTGATAAAATAGATAATATTTGATAAAATAGATAATATTTGATAAATTAAACCAAATACTATGGTTAACTTTGCTGAAGCCTTTGAGTATCTTAAAAACTTCTATTAAATCTCCTCTAGTTCTTCTCTCACTTAGAGAGGTTAATCCTACAAATTTTAATCTACTCTCATAACTAAGTTTTTGACTGTCAAATACCAGCCTTGTTGCTCTGGCTTGTACCAGAGCTAATATTAACATTTGCTAATTGCTGCAAATTAATAGCTATAAGTTATTATAGTGGAGTCAATATAGAGTGCATACTAAATTCTCATTTCTGCATGATTTCAACGTAATTTCGTCAATCAAACACTAAATATGTATTAGACACTGGCATTCTATCTAATATTTGACGGTAGCTCGAGTGTGATCTAATCGTTTTTAAGAGAATAAGTGACTTGGAGACCCTAAGAACGCGATATCTTACCAAATTAATTCAAGCAAATAATTGGGATGCTGGTCTGTAGCTAATGGAGCTGTTCACAATGTAAACAAACCTGTTGATAAGTTGGTCAGGTGTTGAGATGGCTATCAGATAAAATCAATCGATCGTCAGTCACTGACGCCCTAACAGTCTAGTATACCTGTAGTGTTTAACTCATTGTAATTTATATTCTCTATTTAATAGTTATTTTAATGTTAATTTGTCACCCGTTAAAACTTAAATAGCTTTGTATTCAAGACTAATGCTTATTCTAAGAAGTCATCATATGCTACAGCTATAGCTTTGCATTTAAGAAGTTATTAAAAGTTTTTAGAAGTTATTAGAAGTTAATATAAGTAAATACAAGTTATTAAACGCTATTTTTATTACTCTTTTGTAAAAAAAAGTTGTTATTATTTTTTTAGCTGTGTGCGAAGTTTTCTGGTTATTGACGTTAACTAGCAGTGTATTCTCATAATATTTATGGATATTGCACGTACGTTTTTTGCGGTATGGCAGCTTTCTGCTAATAAATGAATATAAAAAATTGTTTTCGTGCTAGTGCTACTGCATGTAAGAGTCTAGCGTGAAAATATTAGCGTGGTGCCGTAAAAAGAATATAAAATGTTTTCTAATCTAATTAGAAACATAGAGTAATTCTACTTTTAAATTTAAAAAACAAATGCATAAGTGATCCACTATTTCGATAAAGATTATGCTGTGAGAATTAAAATGCACTAGCTTGATTTTAAGGTAGAGTTGCCAAATAAGATACAGTATGATAATTGCTATACACTAGAATAACTATGATAATGATATAATACGATAGATACGATATGCTACGATAAATATGCTACACTATGATAATTATTATGGTAAGTACAATATAATTTAAAGATATTTTTGCTGACATTTTAATGCAGACTTTTCAGGGCCAGCATAACTTAACTTGCTAAGAATATTGGAAGAGAAACAGCTTTAAATAAATAATTTTTTAAAATAATTTCTGTGAGAAAAGTAGTATTGATGTGATAGATAATATTTGATAAAATAGATAATATTTGATAAGATTTGATCAAATAGACAGAAATCGATAACATTAATTGAATCTGATAACGTTAATTGCACCTATTGAAAATTTTATAAAGGATTTAAAGAATTGTGTGGAAAACTGGAAAACCTCATAGCGCTGTTAACTGGAAGCAGGAATGAGTGTATCCTATGGAGCTACTGGAGAATCCGTGCGGAGTGAAGGTCAGATGGATTTGGTGGATGAAGATGATTACGAGTATCTAGTTCTTCCAGATGTGGATGAGGATTACCTGGACTCCACGGACGTCAGGACTCAAGGTTTCTTATCTGTGTTTATTGTCTCTGCATCGGGTGTGGCTTTTGTCACTAGGTCACTTGACTATTCATTTGTTCATTTGGTGCTACTGTGGTATTTGAAAAAAGTGGAACTTTAAATGTACCTATTGATTTATTGATTGATTACATGATTGATTGATTGATTGATTATTTGTTTGATTAATTGATTGATTGATTGATTATCCCTTCTTTCTGATTTGCATGATGCATCAAAGAATTTCCAAAAAGGTTAAATGTGTTAGTAGATGCTAGCTTTTTACTGGAATGTGCAAAATGGTTAGAAATGTGAAAGATAAGCTGCCGTAGGATCTCCTTCAAGGCAAAATGAAGTGATGGTATTGATAGAGTTGCAGTAGCTCTGTATTATCTAATTATTTTTTGGCTAGAAAACAATGCTTGTGAGCACTGTGTTCTTGTATTCTCTCTCTTTCTTCTCTCTCTGTCTCTGTCTCTCTCTCTCTCTCTCTCTCTCTTTACTTTTCTCTTGATATTTTCACATTTAACTGTTCTTCTACTTTGTAAAATGCTCAACCACCCCCTCTTTGGACAACTGTACGTGTTTGTAGGAGACGACTAATGTATGTGTGGCAGTTACAAAACTCTGTACTGTAAATTTAGTGCTACTAAGGTATATTGAATAGAGAGGCACTGTAAAGATATATTGTGTAGATATAACGTTATTCAAAACTAAGTCATATGCATTCAATGTTATGTATTTAATGTTACAGGTGTAGTATGGTTGAACCATGTTTCAATCCATGCATGGTAAATTCAAATTCAAATGTAATTTTTATTTAGCTTATTAGTATTATTGAACTCTTTCTGTAAAGTACCTGTTAATAATAATAATAATAATAATAATAATAATAATAATTGATTGCTTGATTGACTGATTAATAATGTAAGACTACTAGACGGCAAGGTTAATAGATAAGGTTTTGTCATTACTTCAGATTGTGTTATATGAATGAAATCCTGTGGCAAATACTTGACCAGTATCAATGCAACTATAGGCCTACTGTAGGCCGGTGCTACTATAGGCCTACTATAGGCCAGGCCTACTCTAGGCCGGTGCTACTATAGGCCTGCTATAGGCCCATGCTACTATAGGCCTACTCTAGGCCGGTGCTACTATATGCCTACTGTAGGCCGGTGCTACTGTAAGCCTAATCTAGGCCGGTGCTACTATAGGCCTGTGTCGCCTATCAGCCTAACGTAGGTCTATTTATCTAATCAGTGTAAGGAATGTCTTAGACTGAGCTTCTTATCTTGCTGCATTTATCTAAATGCTTCTATTTAGCTATGCAGCTCATGCACTTATCTAAGGCACTTGTATGAAGTTGTAACTTTTGATGTTATTTTCAGACAGTCTTAATTTGCAGCAGTATTTGTAAGCTATTTTTGATAAAAAATTCCATTCAGACAATTTTGGCATGTCATATGATAAAAGAATTAATTTCTGATAGTGGGTAGCCTATGCAGGAAATGTACAATATAAATGTACAGTATGTGTGTATATCAAAAGACTATAGCTAATGCATCCATACCATCTGCTTAAGAATGTGTTAAATGTACTGATAAATCTGAACCACTTCTATGTTATTCTCTCTTTGACGTTTGGGGGCAACAGTTACATGTATATAAATTCATGAAAACAATTTAAAAGTTACATGCCCTTCTTCAACTATCAAGTTTCAATTATTATGTTACTTTATATATATGGATAAGTTTTGATTTTGCAAGGATATAAAAATATTAACTCTGGGAGCGACCACGACGTCTAATTGATCAATCCTGGAATGACAGGATTCCCTGGGTTCTATTCCTGGATCATAAAGTCTGAGAGTAAAGTGTCTGATGCATGTGGGTTCGAATCCCAGCCGCGCTTATCTGAGAATAAAATCTCGCGCATTCACTGGACTGGTTTCACGAAAAATGGAATAAATTGCCTAACGGTTTAAACATGTGATCTTAAAAGTGATAGATATAAACATAATTTATCATTTCACTATAGTGCGTGTTTACTTTTTTTATTATTCACACATTGACTTGAATTGTTTTTTATTGACTATAAAATGTCTAGTACTTTGCTTCTATTATTGTTATATTAAAAGTAATAATATTTTAAGTGATTCCCGTGTTCTCTCTGGGTCACTGAAGAATAGACCAAACATAAACTGCATTTGTCGCATGAGGCGTCTGAGCATGAACTGAGGAAGTCAATGGGAAATGACCTCAGAAGCCATATTTGCAAAAGCCTTAGGCTACGTTAAGGTGTGGATAAGGCATAGCTTTCTGTGAAGGGATGAATTGATTGACCGATGGTGTGTTCTTTATGGAGCGTGAAAAGCAGCATGGTACTAGGCATAAATACCATGGACCTGCCATTTGGCAGAGCACTAGAGATAGATAAGTTATAAATTTAATCAGAGCTATATCAGAGTAGTACCATCGTGCGCAGTGTCCATTGGATCTTAATCCCTCTTAATTAAGAATATAAATAGTAGTTTGATAAACTAGAAAAGTCGTTATGTTTTATATAACTGCATGTCTAGTTGTTAGTCAGCTATTGCACTTAAAGCCTGTATTTATCTAAAAGCTTGGGCTTTTTAAACTTCTTTCACTGACATGCATAGTCAAGTCACATGAACATTATCAAAGAAATGAACGCTAAATTGATTAACTGATTGATATTTGACTGCGGCAGAGACTTGGAAGCTGATATCATACTGGAAGTCTAGAGGTAACTTAAGATCTCGTGGAATGACTTAGCAATGAGTTAATAGGGTGGTAGATCAGGCTGGGTTTAGTATGACCGGTGAATGGTTGATTTCGTTTATTCCTTTTAGTGCATTCTCTCTCTCAGTGCACTGCCTACTGGCAGGTCCATGGTACATAACGCCTCCACTCTTCTCTGTCTTCCCCCTCCTCCCCATCGCCACACACGAGTGGGTCCCCAAACCATCCAACACACCCAACCCCGGCCCGCCCCCGCCTCCCTCTCCCCCATTCCACCCTCCACGACCTCCCTCAATTGACTCTCCCCCCTCAGAATGCGTCCCATCCATCTCTCCTTCCCGTTTCTTAATACATTTATCAACTGTCTATCTGTGCCAACTCTCTCCAGGACTTCCTCATTTGTAACCTTTTGAGTCCAGCTAATCCTCCCCATTCTTCTCCAAATCCACATTTCCAATGCCTCCAGTTTCCTAATATCTTCCTTTCTTTCTTAGTGCATTATATTACAATTACTACATGTATAAGTTTAGTTCAGGGCAAATGAAATGATTTTTAATTTTAATCATTGATGACAGTTTTATACATGAGATCATAATTGAAAATTTTAAATGTTTGTAGCCTTATCTAATCATAATAATTGGGCTGAGCCGGTTGTTTGTTGGCAAGTTCTTCGATAGCGGATCTGTAGGTGCAGGGTTCAAATCCAGTGCTTTCCCCGTCACTAGCATGCTATCGAGCAGGAAACTGACGTTAAACTTGGCTTTAGTTTTCTTAATTATGCATGAGTTCATTTATTGTAATGCTTGTAATAATATCTTACAGTAATTCATTGGCTCATAATAGTAAGGAATGTAATAGTATCTAATAATTATTGGTAATTATAAGCTAAGGCGGTTAGTAAGCCTAGGAGTGAGTGAATCGTGAGCACTCACGCAATCCGTTGTGTTTAACTAAGACTAATTTCCATTTATACTATGTAGCATATCTGATTAGAGAATTTGACAATTTTATGCAAAATCAGTCGCCTATCAATCAATCAATCAACAAGAATGTAACGTCCGGTTCCTCGCCAAAAGGCAATGTCAGGAACGTCATAATTATAACTATGAATTAGCCTATGAATTATAACATTAAGAGGTTGAAACCATTATAGAGATTTAGGTGTTTGCCAGTACTGTACTGTTTAAGGATACATTGAATAAATGAGGTGAAATATAATGTTTACTATGCTGGTAGTATTTCTCTACTTATGTGAGCTTTATATTAGTTTGACGTGGTGCGTTAAAACTTAATGTCAATTTATTTTCCACGGTTTTGTAAGATTCAAGCTCATAACAGTTTGCTCACCCAGTACTAATTTTTTTGAAGTTGCTAACGTAGATGTTGCAATGAAATAAAAAACCTAAAGTTTACCGTTTATTTCGATAATGAAAGTGAATTGTGAAATACAGCCCGAAGAAGTTTAGAACCAGTGACCTGTTAGTTGTTTGTTGCTCAGCTGCCTGCTATCGACTCGGCCACATTAACATAAAACATACACATTGACGTCCCTGACATCATCCTTGTATGAGGAAACGGACGTTAAACCTTTATTTATTATTATTATTATTATTATTTAGCAATCCACATTTCAATATTTACTGAATACAAATGATTAGCGTGAAGATTTCATTGCTACTGCTCTAGGCGAGGTGATACTTTTCGCTTGGAATAAATTGCTTTTGGTAAATATAGAATAGGTCGAATGCAGTATATTTTGAAATAAGCATGTATGTGATGTCTTATTCTGTAACGACTCAGTCAAGTCTGTGTTGATGACTGCAGTAGAGTCTTGTGATATAATTTGTTAGGACGTAAAGACTTCACAGTAGAATCGATATGTGGTAATTGAAAACATTGATCAAGTTGTACTCTGTTAACTACACCGCCTCTACCAAGTATATGATAGTATTGTTTATATGTACATGTATATACTAGTGATGCGTTCTCTCTCTCTCTCTCTCTCTCTCTCATTCTCTCTTTCTCTCTCTCTCTCTCTTACTATCTTACTCATTTATCTCTCTCCTCCCTCTCTTTCTCCCTCTATCTTTCTCTGTCTCTCCCTCTTTCTCTCATTCTCTCTTTCCGTCTCTCTTACTCTCTCTCTCTCTCTAGCTCTCTCTCTCTCTCTCTCTCTCTCTTTATATGTGCACACCCACATCTTTAATTATTTGTTGAATTATTCTTTCACTTTTTCGTTCATTTATATATTATATTCATTTTTTAAATCGTCCAAAACAGGATTCTGATAATAAATAATAATAGATCCTGATCTATTATTCATTCATTGTTTAATTCATTTATTCATGCATTCAGTGCCTCGAAGGATACCGTTCAGCACAGTACATGATCCCCCGCAAGCCTTTGACTCTAGAACCCGCAGCTGTTTCCTACCCGGTCAGAAGATCACAGTGGTCATCAGCAAGGCAGAGAAGTCTGATGTAGCCTACGTCATGAACCCTTATCTGTGAGTCATCCTCTAATATATGATTTACTAATTAAATCAATCTACCATACGATCAATCAATCAATTAACACGCACCATAGTGAAATGAGATGATGCGGTAATTAAGAAGGACATGAAAAATAGGAGATTGATTGATGATATGATGTGGGACGGGGAGGACTGGAGAAGGTCTATTGGTATCCCGACCCTGGTTAAACTGGGATATAAGCCAAGATGATGAGTATATATTGATTATTATTATTTATTATTATTATTATTTATTATTATTATTAATGAGATAAATAAAACACCTTTATGTTGTGTTAGGCACTATATAGAAGTACAATAAAACACCGTTATGTTGTGTTAGGTACTATATAGAAGTACAATAAAACACCTTTATGTTGTGTTAGGTATTATATAGAAGTACAATAAAACACCGTTATGTTGTGTTAGGTACTATATAGAAGTACAATAAAACACCGTTATGTTGTGTTAGGTACTATATAGAAGTACAATAAAACACCTTTATGTTGTGTTAGGTACTATATAGAAATACAATAAAACACCGTTATGTTGTGTCAGGTACTATATATAAGTACAATAAAACACCGTTATATTGTGCCAGATACTATATAGAAGTACAATAAAACGCCACTATGTTGTGCCAGGTACTATATTATATAAGTACAATAAAACACCGTTATGTTGTGCCAGGTACTATATAGAAGTACAGCACGGCGACTATCAGTGGACCGTGTGTAGGAGGTACAAGCACTTCAGTAAACTACACGATCAGCTGATGCTGTTAAAAACCAAGGCTATATTTAACGTCCTCGCTAATAAAGAGTTAGTGTAACAAGTCATCTCTCTCTATCTCTATCTCTCTTTCTCTCACTCTCTCTCTCTCTCTCTCTCTCTCTCTGTTTTGCCATCGCACTGTTTGCTGGACATTTTCTATATGACAATGTGCTACTTTCTCTACTTGTCATCTCTCGTTTTATATGTTTTATTGTCTCTTTCGGTATGACCTTAAGTAATGTAAACACGCAATATAGTGAAATGATCAACCACATTGATATCTATCTCTCTCTTAGTGCACTGCCTACTGGCAGGTCCATGGTATATAACGCCTCCACTCTTCTCTGTCTTCCGCCTTCCTCTGTTGATATCTATCACTTTTAATATCAAATGCTTAAACCGTTTTGCAATTTTATCTATTTTGCGTATAACCAGTCCAGTGAATGTCCGAGATTTTACTCTCAGATCAGCGCGGCTGGGATTCGAACCTACGAGAATTCAATTCATCTCAGGATCTGTCATTTAAAACTTCAAAACGTTACCCCTACGCTACTAAGGCAGTCTAAATCTCATTCTTCAAACGCATTATTAAGCATTTGTGCCATTATTTAGTTGAATCGTTATTTCTAGCTATCATTCTCTCCATACCTGTTTACCTGTTTATCTATGTTTATCATTCGCTTTCTGTATGAATGTTTGCTTCTATCTTTCTCTCTTTGTTTTTATATATATGTATGTATATATATATATATATATATATATATATATATATATATATATATATATATATATATATATATATATATATGTATGTTTGTTTACCTGTATCACTAGAAGTTCAATAATTAATTAATTAAACTGCCGGGCGATCAATACTAGAGTTAGAGCTTTCAAGTGAAGTGAGCAGACAGCACATTAGAATATAAGGAGTAAAACTAAGAGAAAGAAAGGTATTTAGAGAAACATTGGAATTTAGTTTGTTGGCATTTATGTAGCCACTTGTAAGATATTACATAATTAATTGAAATTATAAAATAAATGATGTTGCTAAGAAGAATGTTTATTTGACCTAAATTAAAACTGTTTACCTTGCAAACACTTTGTTAACTTTGTCGATATTCTATTCAAATGCATGTATTAGAATCAGTATCAAGGAATAAAATATTTTAAATACGCGAATAATTTTTTTAGGGGGGGGTGAATTTAGCGCAATTGATTAAGCTACGCGTCAATGAATGAAGCTACGTTGGGCCTGGTTAGTACAACGAAGGGTGACCTATTACCTTAGTGGGTGGATAGGTGGATAGGTTGAGTGGGTGTGGTTGAGTGAGTTTTTCGTGGGTGGGTGAGTAAATGAGTTATTGATTGATTGATTGATAGATTGATTGATTGATTGATTGATTGCTTGATTGATTGATTGATCGATCAATCGATTGACCGATTGATTGATTGATCGATCGATCTTTCGATCGATCGACTGGTCAATTGATTGATTGATTGCTTGATTGATTGATTAATTGATTGATTGATTGATTAATTGATTGATTTATTTATTGATTTATTGATTGATTGATTAATCGATCGATCGATTGATTGACTGACTGACTGATGGATCGATTGACTGACTGATCGATGGATTGATTCATTCATTCATTCATTGATCGATCGATGGATTGGCTGACTGACTGATCGATCGATCGATCGATTGACTGATTGATTGATTGATTGAGATTGATTGACTGATCGATTGATTGATTGCAAGTGCACGAGAGAGGCGCAAGACTCTAACGAGGAATCAGAGCAATGTCCTCTCGTTTCCTAAGAGACCCGACTACATGATCCGCAATGAAAAACTACCTGAGCGCCTGGTGGGTGATTGCTCACAGTTAATTATGCCTCCTTGACAACATTAGGCACTCTTATGAAAATGTCTCTATGAATGTTCGGTCTAGACATTGGCAGGCGTATTTTGGCGGTATAGCTAAACTAAGGTTAGCGTCAGTTTCCTCACTCGAAAGCGATGTCAGTGACGGGCGAGCCCAGGATTTCAAGCCCGCACATACTGATCCGCGGTCGAATATCTTACCGACTTCGCCACTGGCTCCAGCTGTTAGTATGTTCCGCATGAGACGATCCTAGCATCGTCTTTGGATGTGAAACCGAATTTTAAAGGTTCGTTTTACTGTTTTGTAGTCATTGTAGAGTCACAGTGCTGGTTTTGGTTTATTCCGATCTTGTATCCTGAGCTACTGGTGAACTTCATAATGTCATAAGTAACAATTCACCGGCTAAACTATAAAAACGATTTAAACTGGCTCCAGCCAGTGGCGAAGAATTGACTCTCTTTAGGAATACATATAATTAAGCTGCCATTTCTGCGATACCTAACATTATGGAATGAGATTTTTAGAGGCTAATGATTTACTCTTGATTGTCAAAATATTTGATATAATCTTGGATGAGAGTTGCACTGTATTGATTGATAACTTCAGGAACAGCTGCAGGGCTATCTACAGAGCATTCTCAAGTGTGGTCTCTACAGAAACCATCAGGCCACGGTTAGTGCTGATAGAGTTCCTATAGTAAGAGCTTAAAAGAGATTACTAGTAAATCATCATCATCATCATCTTTCCTTAGTACTAATAAATCTTCATCATCATCATCATCAACATCATCATCGTCATCTACCCTTAGTACTAATAAATCATCATCATCGTCATCTTCATCATCATCATCGTCATCTTCCGTTAAATTTAATAAATGAGTTTAATGAGACAGTATAAGTAAATAAGTACAGCACTGTATAGTACAGTAATGCATTGTACTGTATTCTGTAGACTTTATTGTATTGCATAGTTTCGACAATATTTTATTTCATTGTATTGAATTATATTGTATGGTGTTGCACTATAGTGTAGTGTATCTTATCATATCATATTTTATTGTAGTGTGTGGTATTGTATTGTATTGTATTCTGTTGTATTGTGTCATATTGTAATGTATCGTATATATAGTATCATATTGTATCGTGTTGTGTGGTATTCTGTTGTATATTGTATTTTATTGTATCGTAGTGTATCATATCGTGTTGTATTCTATTGTAGCGTGTCGTATCGTATTGTATCGTATTGTACTGTATTTTATTGTGCCATAATTTACTGTATTATATTGTATCATATCGTATAGTATTATGGCATATTATTTTGTATCGTATTGTATTGTATCGTATTGTATCGTATCGTATCGTATCTTATTGTATTGTATCGTATTGTATTGTATTTCACTTTATTGTATTGTATCGTAGCTGGAGTTTCTAGAGGTGAGCCACCTATCGTTTGTATCAGGACTGGGTGGGAAGCAGAAGGAGGGGATGGTGGAGAAGCAGGCGGGGGGGCGTAGGGTGGCGCTAGGTTGTTGCTCCTCCCTCCTCTGCTGTCAGCCTGGTAACTGGCAGGAGAGGTTCGAATCTAGCACTTCTATTTATTTATTTATTTATTTATTTATTTGGTTATTTATTTTATTTATTTATCTATTTGTTTATTTATTTATTTATCCATTTATTTATTTATTTATTTATCCATTTATTTATTTAAGTATATATATGCTTATTTATTTATTTATTTAGGTATATACTTATTTATTTATTTCTTTATTATTTATTTATGTATTTATTTATTCATTCATTCATTTATTTATTTATTTATTCATTTATTTATTTAATAGTTATTTACAGCCCATGCTTCTTAAATCTGTTTCTTACTATAATACGTGAATGGTTTTAACTAAGATGAGGTGAAGGATGAAGTGAGTGTAAAGTGTTCGTGTAGTAGGAAAATAAGTCTATTGGATGGAGGTTTTTCAATCGCTCTGCTGTGTTGATACTCTAAATGTGTACAAAAGTTTTATTATGAGTTTATTATATTGTACATTTGTATAAACGTATAGCTATATTTACAGTGTAAAAGCATGCGTCAATTGAAAGAGTATGATGGTGATTTTAAAGATGTTGATTCAGAAGTTTCACTAGAAGTTTAATAATAACAACAATTAGAGTGCTACAGTCATCAATTATAACATCGAGCACTATTGAGAAAAAATCAAGCTAGCAAAAAGCAAAAAGAAGCGAGCAAAAAGAAGGTTCAAAAAGTTTAGTGATTAATGTTTAACGTTTCGCGAAGTTTATCCAGCAAATGCAATTCTATACTTGTAATTTTCAACAATTACAGTAAAAATAACTTTGTTAGTTATTAGTGTTAGTTATTATTCCATCATCATCATCATCATCATCATCATCATCTTCCCCGTAAGCCCAGTTTAACTTTGTTTTAGTTATTATTTATTAGTTGTTATTATTAGTTCTTAGGTAATGGTATTGTTTGTTAGGTTAATTCTAAAAGTAAAGTAGATTAGTGCAATGCTAGCTGTTTATAGTGATAAATTTCTCAATTAAACCTGTATAATTATTTCCGGGTAAGGTTGTTAAAACCGAAATATTAGCGTTAATAAAAGTTATAATTAGAGGAGGAAGTTGTGAGTTATATTGCAGTTCAAAATACCATTTTATTGCATAGTTTATTTAATTAAATAGAAATTCTTCCGTTTTGCTGGATTATGGTCTATGGATTACCAAAGCTATCATTGATGCTGTGCATAATTTCTTACAATAGGCCACAACCGTTATTACTAGAGTGGACTAGTTGTGGTCTAGCTTACAATAGATCACAATGGTTGTTACTAGATCTTTTCAGAGTATAGGCCCTAAAGTAGGCAGAATACCTATGGATTGCCCAATAATAATTGTCTTTTAATTTTTGGTTTGATGATAGCATGATATTTGCTATTGCAGCTGCCAATCGAAACCAGTTTATTACTGAGGTTGTATATATCAACTATAGGTCTTTTTCTTTTCTACACAGTAAAATAGAATTAGTTCTCCAGTATTTATTTTATGAGAGACTAACTTGGCTTATTTCACTACACATGTAGATTGAAGTTACTTCCTTTATACTATTACCAGTTCGATTTCCTTGAACTAATAAATTATATTCAGTTTTACAGTTATTTTTTCTGCTAATACTGCTTACCATTTCATTCCAGTTATAGAGGTTTTGATCTATTGTCCTGATAGTAGATTAGCAATATCTAGACATTTTATTTTGATTCTATTGAAACTAAATTCTAGAATAATTTATTATTAGTGGTGTTTTCACTAACTCTATTTTCCTACATTCTTTGGGTTTTTTATCTCACATTTCTGCATTAGCATCAGTTCAGCTTAAAAATCGCATTCCAATGTGAAATGACTGTTAATGATTATATCGAGCCCTGGAATGTTCAAGACTTTTAATTCCTGATCAACACGAGCGAGAATCGAACCCATGACAATTCAACTCACATCAGTATCTGTGATTTACACCGATTTAATGTTACCTAATACCTAACGCTCAACAGGTTGAGCTGTTGTGACTTTCTGGCTGGATTCAGTGGCGATGTCGGTAAGGTACTCGACCGCGGATCAGTATGTGCGAGGTTCAAATCCTGGGCTCGCCCGTCACTGACATCGCGTTCGAGTGAGGAAACTGACGTTAACATTAGCTTTTTTTCTTTATTTCGAAGAGTGGCCTAATTGATCATGGATTAATGTCTGTATCGATATGCAAATTACTGTGAATTAACTCTGGAGTAAGCTGAGACGTAAGTGACGTGCAAAACATTTGAATGACTGAAGCTCAAACTATCGTGGAATGACCGCAGATTTGAACCCTTTTCTTCCAAGCTGGTACTGCGTATACACGACGTCTTGAAGGGAATCCCTTCAGGCTTCTGACCTTGACGTTAAATCTACATCAACACCATGTAGTGTTAGACTGAACACGTATTGAAGTGTTTCTTAACATTTTGAAGTGATACTCTTTGTTACAAACCGTAATTATTTAATAAAATAATTTAATAGTAACTTAAGCATTAAATAGTCGTTAATTGTAACCTAAATTTATAATTCATTCTAAGTGTATCTTGTGAATCAAATTTTGAGCTCAGAAAGAGGGTATTAATTAATTTTTTATTTAGAGTTTTAATAATGTTTTGTTTAGTGACATGGTTAACAAACTTGCACTGTTTTCTGATTTGCTACAGTTCTAAATGCTATTGTCGGTATGACGTAGATACTGAAAAACTGATCATTTTTCATTAAAATTTTAAAATATTTTTTTAACATTGCATACATCTGTATAACATCTAGATTTCTTAACTGATAATTATACAATCTATTTACTTTTTCTTTATTTTTTACAGAGAACACACAAATTTACTTTGTGTACTTTTTGTTGTATTTTATTCATATTTTCAGTAATTTTGAAGTACACACTGATCGACTAGTGCTGTTGAAGCGCAGATATGTGATAAATCTGTTATGCATCCATCAGTAGATCCTACAAGTATTTGATGCTTCACCTGAAATTCTATCTAACTGATTGATTGGTTGACTAATTGATAGATTGATTGATTAATTGATTGATTGATTGAGTAATTGATTGATTGATTGCTCTATTAATTGATTGATTGATTGATTAATTGATTGATTGATTGAGTAATTGATTGATTGATTGCTCTATTAATTGATTGATTGATTGATTAATTGATTGATTGATTGATTAATTGATTGATTGATTGCTCTATTAATTGATTGATTGATTGATTAATTGATTGATTGATTGATTGACAAATTGATTGATTGATTGACTAATTGATTGATTGATTGAGTAATTGATTGATTGATGGCTGCAGATGGCTGGTGGTGAAGGATTCCTTTGTTGCCTATGTCAAGCCAAGCAATGGCATGGTGCGTGATGTTATTCTGATGGACAGAGACTTTAAGGTGAGGATCGGTCTAATGGAGACAGGTGTCAGTAATGGACTGCTAATCTCCAATATGTCAAGGTACTACCCAGTACATAAGTATTGTGTATTGATTGATAAATCGTTGCTTGTAATTGTTGTTTTTCCCAATAATAATAATATTCTAATAATAATTTTCTGTGTTGCTTGATTGAATGAATGACTGGATGACTGATTGAGTCATTGATTGATTGGTGGCTTGGTTGATTGATTGCTTGGTGGAATAAGTGATTGGTGGATTTATTGACTAATTGATTGATTTATTGATTGAGTGATTGATTGGTTGATTGATTGACTGATTGATTGATTGATTGTTTGATTGGTGGATTGGTGGATTGGTGAATTAATTGATTGATTGATTGATGGATGGATGGATTGATTGATTGATTGATTGATGCAGGAACCTGCTAGTGAAGGCCTATACAGACAGGAAGGTGGAAGAGTGGCAGAGAGATATCAACAACAGCATCAGTCTCAGCGGCGCTGAGTACATTCAACCCAACCCCCACGACTCATTCGTCCCTATCAGACAGGACTCCTACGTTAACTGGTCAGCCAATCAATCAATCGATAAATCAATCAATCAATCGATCAATCAATTAACGAATCCACCAATCAATCAACTAATCAATTCATCAATCAACTAATCCATCAATCAACTAATCCATCAATCAACTAATCCACCAATCAATCATTTAATCGATCAATCAACTAATCCATCAACCCATCAACTAATTCACCAATCAACCAACTAATCTATCAATCAACTAATCTATCATTCAAGCAGCTAATCAATCCATAAATCCACTAATCAATCAATCAACTATTCAATCAATTAACTAATCGATCAATTAATCAACTAATCGAGCGATTAATCGACTAATCAATCAATCAGTTGGTCAGTTAGTCAGTCAATACGAAAGTCTGTCTTTCGTATTAACTTTTGTAATTTTGTTTACTTTTTTTTTGTTTGAATTTTTGACGATGAAGTTGAACTATTCCATTTCAAATGCATTATTCGATAATTTGTATTGTCAGTTTAATGTAATAATTACATAATCGAAGAAAAATAAGTTAACAAAAAGATAATGACCTATGTACTTCTATGTTTCTAGGGTTGTGCTAATTATTGGGCCTGAATAAGCTCTATGCTATCTCGCTCATGATGAACACTTCATTGATTAATGTTCCATTCTCCCTACTGTCTCGCTCACGATGTTCTTTTATTCCCTCTCTTTGGACTGGTTTTCTGGATTTAGGATTTTGCACCGTTTTGCATTCGCAATTTCGTTTTTGCTCCTCGACTTGAATTTGGTTCAATAGTGCTGGATGTTGCCATTGACGACAGTAGCACTTTAATTAATGGTGTTGTTGTGAAAATTGACTTACATGTGGATTAGTTATATTTGTAGTTAATAAGTGTCTCTCTCTATCTTCGAACTCATCACACAACTCAATTAATGAATTAATCTCCAATTGTGATTTGTGTTCTTCTTGTTGTTGTTGTTGTTGTGCGGACATGTAAATTTACGTTAAACTGATTGGTGGTAATTATTTTGTTAGGTTTGTAGATGGTGCCAGCTACATGGCAGCTGTGGCTGACGCACTGGAGGTAGCTAGGGAGGAAATCTTCATCACTGACTGGATGTGAGTCAATCAATCAATCAGTTGATCTATTCATCAATCAATTAATCTATCAATCAATCAGTTAATCTATCTATCAGTCGATTAATCTATCCATCAATCAATCTATCAATCAATTCTGTTAATAATTGTGCTTGATTGCATTATAATGCAATCAACCAGTAGATAAGACTGGCGTTTTATTCACATTTGTTGCAAAGACATAAATAGCTGTTGCAATGCACAGTACCCTCCTTCTCATTTCAATTCTTGTCTAACAGATAATAGAGGAACTGCAATCTATTCTTATCGAATTGATACAGGAACTGAAATCACTTCTTATCTAACAGACAATAGGGGAACTGAAATC
The DNA here is from genome assembly GCA_905160935.1 of Enchytraeus crypticus. Classification (NCBI taxonomy): domain Eukaryota; kingdom Metazoa; phylum Annelida; class Clitellata; order Enchytraeida; family Enchytraeidae; genus Enchytraeus; species Enchytraeus crypticus. The sequence goes on along the minus strand of CAJHZI010000476.1, from coordinate 742,437 downwards.
AATTCTTATCTAACAGAAAATAGAGGAACTGAAATCAATTCTTATCTAACAGAAAATAGAGGAACTGAAGTCAATTCTTATCTAAGGAGATGATAAAGGAACTGAAATCAATTCTTATCTAACAGATAATAGAAGAACTGAAATCAATTCTTATCTAACAGATAATAGAAGAACTGAAATCAATTCTTATCTAACAGAAAATAGAGGAACTGAAATCAATTCTTATCTAACAGAAAATAGAAGAACTGAAATCAATTCTTATCTAACAGAAAATAGAGGAACTGAAATCAATTCTTATCTAACAGAAAATAGAGGAACTGAAATCAATTCTTATATAACAGAAAATAGAGGAACTGAAATCAATTCTTATATAACAGAAAATAGAGGAACTGAAATCAATTCTTATCTTGTTTATTAAATTGCATTCAGATAATATGTCTGATATTGTCTATGTTGCCTCGGATGATGTAAAGCACTTGATGTTGTGATGGAGCAGGTTGAGTCCAGAGCTGTACCTGAAGAGACCGAACATGGAGAAGGACAAGGACAGATGGAGACTGGATCTGTTGCTGCAGAGAAAAGCCGTGAGCTTAAGCTTTCTCTATGTTCATTCAACAATTACATCATCATCATCATCATCTTCATCTTCCCTTGAATCCCAGTTTAGCTATGGCCGGTAAACCAATAGACCTACTCCATGCTTCACTGTACCTACTCCATGCTTCACTGTCCCATACCATACTCTATGATCTTTGGACTGATTTTCTGGATTTTATAATTTGCACCGTTTTTGGAGCTTCTCTTTGTTTACTCGCAAATAATTTTGTCTCAAATAGTACTTGATGTTGTCAGTGATGACTGTAGCACTCTAATTGTTGTTGTTGTTGTTGTTCATGCAACAACGACTACAACGTAATGGCCATCATCATCATCATCTTTCCTTTAATCCCATTTTAGCTAGGGCCGGGAAATCAACAGACCTTCTCCACTCTTCTCTATCCTATACCATATCTTTAGTCATTCCTCTATTTAAATGCAACAATTAAATTTCTTATTTTCAAGCAACAAAAGCAGCAGCAATTAGAGTGCTGCTGTCGTCAATGACAACAAGGAGAACTACGGAACCATAGCCAAAACGTCGAACAAAACATTAAACTGGCCAAAAACTGGTGCAAATTCAATGTCTAGAGAGCCAGTTCAAAGATAAGAGATCTAATGAAAGGAATTTATGCAGCAGTACAATAAAATTTCAATATATAATATAGTTGAAGATAGTGGAAGGACAGAATCTTGAATTCTCGTAATCCACCATCGTCCAAAAGTTTTACTTAATCAAAATGTTTCTATCTAAACCTCCACCATGTTATTGTTTGTAGTAGTAGTAGTCTTTTATGTTTGTAAGAGACTATTCTAGTGTCCACAAAGAGATACCATAGAGTTTATATATTTATATATATATATATATATATATATATATATATATATATATATATCTTTGTCTAAATAAATTATATGATTTCAAATATTCGATAAGTAGTCGTCACGGCCGCTGCGTTTCTGTTGCTTCAAATTTCATCAAATTTTATCAATGAAAGCCTCTTAAAATGAGATTTTGTTTCGACCAATGTTTATTAATCAATGGTGTGCTCGTTTGGAACAAGAGAGAGCTGTCGAGGTTTTTAATATCAGCCTTGGACTTGCACTTGACAGGACATTGTAGCTAAGTAGATGATGATTGCTGGTGTTTTTGTGCAGCAAGCAGGAGTGAAGATATTCATACTGATCTACAAGGAGATAGAATTGGCTGTGGGCATCAACAGCTACTACACCAAACACACGCTGATGAGTCTGCATAGAAACATCAGGGTATTTATCTACTTATCTATGACAAGTATGTCAGAACATCAGGGTATTTATCATCTTATATATGACAAGAATGTCAGAACACCAGGGTATTTATCATCTTATATATGACAAGAATGTCAGAACATCAGGGTATTTATCATCTTATATATGACAAGAATGTCAGAACATCAGGGTATTTATCATCTTATATATGACAAGAATGCCAGAACATTAGGGTATTATTTTATCATCTTATATATGAAAAGAATGACAGCAGTGGGCAGGGTTAATGAGCTGTTGACTGAGCATGGTGTGGTAAATGAGTTCATAGGCACTCTCTTATTTTACGCTGAAATCTGAATTAGACTGTGATGATTTGTTTTGTTATTCCTAGTTTTGGGCTACGCCATTTTGTTATAATTTAATGGACTCTATTTAACTGTTGATGTAGGTGTTGCGTCACCCAGATGGCATCAAGCTGTGGTCACATCATGAGAAGTGCGTGGTCATAGATCAGAGACTAGCCTTCCTCGGGGGCATAGATCTGTGCTATGGGAGGTGGGACACCCGCAAACACAGGTCAGGTTCCTCTAACACATGCCTTTACGTGTTAGCCTATTTGTACTTTCACGCGTCCTAATATAAAATAGTTATTTCTTGCAATAAAGCTATAGGACTAATTTTTTAAATAATAATAATTTTTTAATTACTTATATTATCAGAGAATAAAACTTATAGTAGATTAAAATGATGTACATACTCCTGAACTAAAATTAAATTAGACTTGCAAATATATGCAATACAATTAAATAAATTACAAACATAAATCTTTGACCTGAAAATTAAATTCTGCTGAATTAAATGAGATTTACTAATTACTGTTGACAGATTGACGGACTACGGTCAAGTCTTGACTAATATCTACGGCACTCAGGATGATGACACGCTCCAGAATGTTCTCACTAATCGTCCTAACATCGTTCCTAAGATCTCTGAACTACTACAGAAAGCCTCGGCCAAGCAGGCTGCAGCAAACCTCAGTAGAATATCTGAGGCACCAGTGGAAGCATACGCAGAAACTACCAGTGTGGCTCCCGAAGGGATTGTATTAAATATTGAGAATGGAGCAGTAAATAAAGGTGTTAACTCAGGCGACAGTATTGAAGTGATTAAGGATGAAGATGGTGGGTATACAAACCCAGCTCATGTTCCCACTCCTTCACAAAGTAAACTGGACATCTTTGGAGCTGTGTCTGCCATGTCCAAGGCAGAAAAAATTCAAAAAGAGAAAGATGCAGGCAGTGAAAATGGAAGCGTAAAATCAGGTGGAAAAGGAACTTCTCGAGGAAGCAGAAGGTCTGAGAATGGAAGTGAACATACCGGCTCTGTTGTGTCTGCAACTGGAGTGGATATAACTGGAAACGGAGCGCCTGGTGGAAGTTTGGGAAACATTTTATTCAAGTTAGCTCAGACTGGACTGGAGGAACTTGTTCCTGGGACCCAACTTTCTACTGACGAGAACGCCAATGTAGATGACGATGATGAAATTGAACCTGACACTCTGAAGAAGTTCTTGAGGAACTTTATGGAGAGGAGGAATGAAATCCAGGATACTCTGAACGCCAGTGGAGCGAGTGGAAGAAGTATTCCAGCTGAGAGGACAGTCAATGAAGAGACAGCTGCTATTCAGGTTTAAACAGCGCTATGTTAAGTGATTCAGGTTTAAACTGTGCAATGTTAAGTGATGAGAGATTAATTTATTTATTAATTGGTTGATCGACTGACTGACTGATTGATTGATTGAGTAATTGACTGATTGACTGACTGACTGATTGATTGATTGATTGATTGACTGACTGATCAATTGATCGATTGATTGATTGACCAGGGCGACAGATCGGGTCATCTCAACCCGGACATGCCCTCTCTCACCACGCAGGCTGAGCGGAGACGTAAGCGTGATCAGTTCATCAGCATCTTCAGTGCGAACCTTCGCTCCTCCTTCAGGGACCCCGCCCATCGGCGCTCTGACTCCCACCGAGACTCCGTCGATGATGGAAGCAGGGATGGAGCCGCCGACAGGGACCTGGAAAGAGGAAACAGCGTGGTGGATAGAGAGAGGAAAGCGAGCGTCAGAGATAGCGGAGAGGGGAATCGTAGGAAGGAAGAACTTCCAATGGAAAGTGGAAGGAACGTTGAAGGAGGTGGAGGAATGGTTGGTAGCGCTGATGTGGGTTATAACAGGAGATCAGTGACATCTGGTGGAAGAGATGTGAGTGCTGTGAAACTTGCTGAACCAAAACCTTCCACACCCATGTCAAAGAAAAAAATGGTTTGACTTTTGTTGTTCCTGTGCATTGCAGACGCTCTCTCTCTCTCCCTCTCTCCCTTTCTCTCTCTCTCTCTTTAACTCTCTTTCACTCTATCTCTCTCACTCCCTATCTCTCTCCCGTGCCATCGCCTATTCACTTAACGACATCACTTGACGATGTCGTTAAGTGAATAATATTGATAACTGAATACAGGTAAGTATGGTGTATGGCTTATGAATGGTGTCTGATTTGAAACCGTCACAATAAATAGAGGGTAAATAGAGTTATTAATATAAACTGAGTGTATTGTTTAGGATTCAAAACTGTCGCTATGCCAGTTCGATAGTTGTTATTTTTTAATTATGCAGGCATTATAAGCTGTCGCTGTAACAATTAAAATCATCTATTACAACTATAATTGTCGATAATTGTCATTATCATGAATTGTTGAATTATTTAGGGATTCAAAACTGTCGCTATGCCAGTTCGATAGTTGTTATTTGCATGAATTGTTTAATTATACAGGGATTCAAAACTGTCGCTATGCTGGTCAAGTCAGAGTCGATAGACGTTACAGACGACACGGTGGCTCGACACTGGAATGTGAAGTAAGCTCTTAATATCACCCACGCCTCGGTATTTAACGTCCATATCCCCGTCCTAAGCTCATGTCGGGGAGGTTCCTCGAGTTTGACTGACTGACCGACCAACCGATCGACTGACCGACCTGTCGGTGACTGAATGGTAGATTGATCGATAGATTGATAGTTTGATTGGCTGATTGATTGATTGATTGATTGATCGATTGATCAATTGATCGAGTGATCGATTGATTGATTGATCGATTGATTGATTGATTGATCGATTGATTGATTGATTGATCAGCATGTACTCGGCTAAGGAAGCTGACGTGAAGGATCAGGACTTGGATGATCAGCTGACTAACAGTGGACTGGGAAAATCTCTCAAAATTTGGGTTGGAAAGGATTACGTCAATTTTATCTTTAAAGATTTCGTTGACCTCGACAATCCATTCACTGGTGAGTTATGAGTATTTATATTTAAAATAATTATTTATGCTTAAATGCTTATGTCCATGTAGCAGTCAGTCGACACTTAAAGTTTCAAAGGCGCTTTGTTTGATATCTACAGTAAAATGGAATACATTTGTGTTCATGTATATGTATATGTATGTATTGTATGTGTGTATGTGTATGTATGTCTATGTATGTATGTGTGTGTATAGATGTGTATGTGTATAGACATGGTAGATAGAACAGTAACGCCATGCTTGCCGTGGCATGATATAGCTGTCACTGTGTTTGTCTACCTGTACGTGTTCTGTGTGTGCATATGTGTGTGTATGTATGTGTATATATGTGTATGTGTATATATGTGCATGTGTATAGACATGGTAGATAGGACAGTAACACCACGCATGCCGTGGCATGATATCGCAGCCACTGTGTTTGGTAAGCCAGCTAGAGACGTGGCCAGACACTTCATACAGCGCTGGAACTTCACCAAGGTTTGTCCTCAATGAGTTACTTCATTGTTTACATGACAGACGCACATACTTAGAGATATATAAATGTAATCGAGTGGACGCAGGTGTTTAGACATTAATTGTCGGTGTTGATGCCAAGGCAAATATCGAAACAACACACATAGTAAATTTAGATTTTTGCTATTTGCATTGTATGGTATTAGCCAATGTTTCATTATAGTGTTTTATATGGTAGCATTTTATTTAATAAGAATAATATAAATAATAAATGAATTTATGTGAGCTATTTAAGCGAATGGAATGGTATGTGTGTATCGTGGTGGGTGCGGGATAGAGGTGATTGAAGATGGTTCATTCGTATCCCGACCCTAGTTAAACAGGGACTCTGAGGAAGAAGAAGATTAGATGAGCGCCGCTATATGCGGTAAGTCACAGTAGGGCTATTGTAGTTATTCATATGCACGATTGATTAAAAATGTATTAAGCTTCACTGTTGCATTGTATTGTATTGTATTTCATTTCATTGTTTTTTTTGTTTTGTATTGTATTGTATTATTGTATTGCATTGTATTGTGTTGTATTGTATTGCATTACATAAAATTGCAATGCAGTACATTGCTCTGCTTTGCATTTTATTGTATTAAACTGCGTTGCATACTATTGCATTGTATTGCATGACATTGCTTTGTATTGTTTTGCATTGTATTGTATTAAATGGTATTGCATTAGTATTTTAGTGCTCGATGTTGTCATTGATGACTGTAGCATTCTAATTTTTTATATATTATATATTGAATTGCATTGCTATTGCATTAAGTTGTATTGCATTGCTATTTTATTGCATTGCTGTTTTATTGCATTGCTATTGTACTGCTATTGTACTGTGGCGATGTCGGTAAGATATTCGATCAGTATGTGCGGGGTTAAAATCCTGGGCTGGCCCGTCAATTACATCGCTTTCGAGTGAAGAAACTGACGTTAACATTAACTTTTTTGCTTGTACTCGTACAGCTGCAGAAGATGAAGACGGAGGAAGACATACCAATGTTGCTGCCCAAAAGCAACACTAACATATCGGTGCCTCGCTGGGCAGCTAGGTCCATGTTCTGTTGTGATTGTCAGGTTCATAGTACTCACTGTCATACCTACTTATTAACTACTTTTGCTTTTACTATAGCTACTAATTCTTTTACTATAGCTACTAATTTACTACTATTTCTTTTACTATTTTACTAGTATATTATAGTATATTCGTGTTGTGTCCGGGTTGCTGAAGAATAGACCTACTGTCGACTACAAGTGTCATAAAAAGCAACCAAGCGCTAAAATCCAAACCAACCTCAGAGAAGGCATTCGGTTGGTGAGCGCCTAGGCTCCAGAAATTGTTAAAAAAGTTTCTAAAACGATTGGAAATGATAATATTGAAGAGTAAGTACTATGAATTACATAAAATAATGAAAATTCTAGATTGTAGCCTAGTGAAAAGGAGATTTCTTTAGGTTGTTCTGGCTCTGGTGCATAATGTTGTCATGGAATATTGTAGCATTGTTGTTGTTGTCGTCGTTATTGTTGTTGTTTCAACAACAGATTGATCAAGCTTTTTGTAACATAGCGTTGTCATGACAACTGCGGCGTTGTTGTCGTTGTTGGTGTTGTTGCACTGGTTGATCAAGCTGTTTGTAACATAGCGCTGTCATGACAACTGCAGCGTTGTTGTCGTTGTTGTTTCTGTTGTTGTTGCACTGGTTGATCTAGCTCTTTGTAACATAGCGTTGTCATGACAACTGCAGCGTTGTTTTTGTTGTTTCTATTGTTGTTGCACTGGTTGATCTAGCTCTTTGCAACATAGGTTGTCATGACAACTGCAGCGCTGTTGTTGTTGTTGCTCTATGAGCAGATACTGCGCAGTTCCTGTGAATGGTCGGCTGGGTTTAAATACGTTGAGAAGTCAATACTCAACACCTACATTGATCTCATAGAGAACGCTAAACACTATATATACATAGAGGTATGAGTCCTGTGTATATCTCGTTGAACTTAATCAATCAGTCATTGCCCGTAAAACCACAACCAATCAATCAATCGATTGATCAATCGATCAGTCAACAGCTGACATTGGGATTCTAATCTCTTTAAGTTAGCGATCAGTAGATAGAGTAAATGAAGAGTTATATAAAAATCAATCAATCAATCAATCTAAAGCAGACATTGAGATTTTAAAATAATCTTTTACACTGAATGATCAGTTGATAGAGACAATGAAGGGTTATTTGATGTAATCTTTATCGCATTTATTAATCAATCATGATTTGATGATTCTATTGGAATAATCCTGGTAGTATATTCCACTGTTATGTTGACTGCAGAACCAGTTCTTCATAACGATCAACAAGGACAAGGTGGTGGAGAACGGTATAGCCGGCGCCCTCTACGAGAGGATTATCAGAGCGCACAAGTAAGCCAGTAGTTATAGTGTACCTCTGATCTCTTAGCGCCCTCTACGAGAGGATTGTCAGAGCGCACAAGTAAGCCAGTAGTTATAGTGTACCACTGATCTCTTAGCGCCCTCTACGAGAGGATTGTCAGAGCGCACAAGTAAGCCAGTAGTTATAGTGTACCACTGATCTCTGAGCCTCTACGAGAGGATTGTCAGAGCGCACAAGTTAGCCAGTAGTTATGGTGTACCACTGATCTCTTAGCGCCCTCCACGAGAGGATCGTCAGAGCTCACAAGTAAGCCTGTCGTTATAGTGTACCACTCAGAGCAATTCATTACTATAGCCTACGTTTAGTTAAAAAGCTGGTAAGCTAATGTTAACGTCGGTTTCCTAACTCGAAAGCGATGTCAGTGACGGGCGAGCCCAGGATTTGAACCCAGCACATACTGATCCGCGGTCGAATATCTTACAGACTTCGCCACTGACTCCAGCCAATGGCGACGTCTTGCAAAGTTCTAAAACTTTGCTTAGACCTAAATATTTGCTATGTACGTATAATATACCATAATATGCCAAGTCAATTTAAAGTATTAATTGTCTTAATCGACCCTTTATCAATTTAATATTTGAGTTACTGAGACAATAAAAGGTTTATTATACGATTTACTATTTTAAATTGACCGTTTAAATGACTTATGGACAAGTAAACTAACTGATTGATGGAAGAATTGGCAGACAGGCTAACAAAAGGTTAGACTAACTTATTGCAGGACTCACTGACTAAATGACTAACTACAGGATTGATGGATTGATCATAGAACTATTCTGTTGATTGATTGATCGTAAAGTAAGTAATTGATAATTGAACTAATTGATGGATTAATTGATTACAGAGCTAATTGATTGATTAATTTATTGATTGATTGACTGACTGATTGATTGATTGATTGATTGGTTGGTAGCAAAACTAATCGATAGATTGATTGATCACAGAGCTAATCGATTAATTGGTTAATCACAGGGCTAATTGATCGGTTGATTGATCTCAGAGATAAATTGATGATTGATCTCAGAGATTGATTACTTTATTGAATGATTGATTGATTGATTTATCGATTGATTGATTGATTGACTGACTGACTGACTGACTGATTGATCGATTGATTGCCTAATGGCAGAGCCGGGGAGGTGTTTCGTGTGTACGTGGTGCTCCCACTGCTACCCGCCTTTGAGGGTCAGTTGGGCACATCCACAGGGACATCCATACAGGCTGTGACCCACTGGAACTATCAGTCCATATGTCGTGGAGGAGAGTCCCTACTGGAGCGGCTAGCCTCTTCCAGTTAGCAGTCTGATGTATTCTAATCTATTCTAATGTATTCTAATGTATTCTATTGTATTCTATTGCACTCCAAGGTATTCTATTGCATTCTAATCAATTATTACATATTCTAGTGCACTGTTATATATTCTGGTGCATTCCAATGTATTCTGATGTATTCTAATCGATTCCAATGTGTTCTATTGCATTCCAACGTATTCTAATGTTTCCTAAAATATTCTGAATTTCTGATGTATTTTAATCTATTCCCATGTATTCTCGTCAATTCTGATTTATTCTAATGTATTCTAATATTTTCTAATATTTTCTAGCGTATTATAATATATGCATTATAATATATATTCTAACGTATTCTAATATATTCTAATGTGTTCTGATATGCTCGTAGTTATCTGACTATGATATAATATTTTCCTTTATATTTTAAAGTACAAAATGATATCTAGCTCAAAATAGACAATTGCAAATGTTCTGCCAACGTATTGCTATAGTAACTAGGCAGCTGAAATGTATTCTATAAGGTATGCGAGATGATCTGAAATAAAGACATTAGCAAATGTATTGCACGATACTTAGGAGACATGAGGTTAGACTTGGGTCCGTTGCTATGAAGCTTTTGTCTCTTTTTACTTACAGTTCCAGATCCATTTCAGTATATTTCGTTCTTTGGGCTGCGCAAACACGATGAGATGTTGGGTACTCTGGTAAGTAAACGTCACGTGGTGACGTCACGTGGTGACGTCACGTGGCGACGTCACCACGTGACGTCACGTGTGTGTGTGATAATATTTGTTATTACTTTAAATAGTATCTCTCTTTGTCTCTCGTGTTCTGCCAAGTGGCAGGTCCAAGATACCCATTTTCATGCCCAGATTTTGCATGCACGCTGTGTATGGAGAACTCCATAGATCAACAAGTTAACCCGTTTACAAAAGGCAATGCCTTACCCGTACCGTAAGCATAGCCTATACCTTGGGAAAAGTATAGCTTCTGCAATCGTTTCCCGTTGTCTCTCTCAGTTTTTGCTGTGTCGCCTCTTACTACAAGTGCAGATAACGGTTGGTTCAGTGTCTGGTACACAACACGGGACTTAAATAACAAACGTGTGAGAATTTAAAATTAGTGAACAAATGCAATCAAATAATATAATTGATTTAATGGGTGAACGTCCTGAGAGTTGGCATTCATCCATAAGTGCTAAATAGCTAATTAACAACGTCTTGTTTGAAATCAATCATCAATATTGGAGAATACGCTACTGAAGAGGCGAACTAAATAATATTAAAGTTAAGTTATGGTTTTTAATAGTAAGTTCTAATTTAAACAATTTTTGACCTAGATAGACCTAGATATTTTGACGAGTCACAAAACAAAAGTAAATGTTAACTTAGCTCTTTATGGAATTGTATTAATGAAATAGTTTACTAGATTTTATGTATTGAATGTTGAACAGGTGAATGATGATTGTCCATGACAACATGTATTTAATGTTGAACTGATGATGTCAGTTCATGTCAACATATATATAACGTTGAACAGGTGACTGAGCTGATATACGTGCACTCTAAGCTGATGATTGTGGACGACAACAGCGCTATCATTGCGTCTGCTAACATTAACGACAGATCCATGCTGGGATACAGGGACAGCGAGCTCGGGATACTTGTCAGGGATACACGCACTGTCGAGTCCCTGATGAATGGAAAACCCTACAAAGCCGGTGCTTTCGCTGGAAGCCTAAGAAAATCCCTGTTTAGGTGGGACTGTTGAGTTGCTAATAGCAGATTATTTGTTACGGATATGATTGAGACTTTATTTTCAATCTACTCTAAGAATTGTATTCTAATTTAAGAATGAACTTTTTCCATTTTTATATTTTGTGTGGGCACTAAATGAGATATGTCAACCAGTCCTTCTTGTAAGATTTTTGTTGTTGCAATTATCAGCTACAAAATAAAAATTTGTGGCAATGTAACTAATTAGAGTCTTTTAGAAAGCTCTTCAGCAATTCTATAAACTAACTGATTGAGTGATTGATTGATTGATTGATTTATTATTGATTGAATGATTGATTGATTGATTGATTGATTGATTGATTGACTGACTTACTGACTAACTGACTCACTCACTCATTCACTCACTCACTGACTGACTGACTCACTCACTCACTCACTCACTCACTCACTCACTCACTGATTGATTGATTGATTGATTGATTGATCGATCGATTGATCGATTGATTACTCACAGGGAGCACTTAGGACTGGAGAGCGACTCTAAAATAGATGTCTCGGACCCCGTCAGTGAACATTTCTATAAGAACGTTTGGCTGAGCACTGCTGCGATCAACACAACTGTGTATGACAAGGTATCATCATCATCTTCGCCTTCTCTTGAGTCCCAGTTTAATCAGGGTCGGGATAAAAATAGACCTTCTCAAATCCTCTCTGTCCCACGCCAATCACAATACGCACGTACCATTCCATTCGTCTAAATTTTTGTAGACTAGGCGCTCACCAAACGAATGCCCTTTCTGACGTTGGTGTATGACAAGGTATACATTATGCTATTACTTAGTTCTTTGTACAACTGCACTTGTACTTCTTTAAAGACATTATGCCCATGAAATATGAGATAAAGCTATATTTAGCTATTTGACGTTAGAGTTAACCTATTTAATTAAGATTACGATGCTATTCAGCATACTCAATGCTGTCATGAGCAATGATTGCATTCTAATCTGTTGCTGTTGTTGTTGCTGTTGTTGTTGCTGTTGTTGTTGCAGATGTTTAGATGTGTATTGATGTTGATGTTATTGTTTTTGTTGTTGTTGTTGCAGGTGTTTAGATGAATGTTGTTGTTGTTTTTGAAGGTGTTTAACTGTCTGTTGTTGTTGTTGTTCTTGCTGGTGATTAGATGAATGTTGTTGTTGTTGCAGGTATTTAACTGTTGTTGTTGTTGTTGTTGCAGGTGTTTAGCAGTCTGTTGTTGTTGTTGTTGCAGGTGTTTAGCTGTTGTTGTTGTTGTTGTTGTTGCAGGTGTTTAGCTGTTGTTGTTGTTGTTGTTGCAGGTGTTTAGCTGTTGTTGTTGTTGTTGTTGCAGGTGTTTAGCTGTTGTTGTTGTTGTTGTTGCAGGTGTTTAGCTGTTGTTGTTGTTGTTGTTGCAGGTGTTTAGCTGTTGTTGTTGTTGTTGTTGCAGGTGTTTAGCTGTTGTTGTTGTTGTTGTTGCAGGTGTTTAGCTGTTGTTGTTGTTGTTGTTGCAGGTGTTTAGCTGTTGTTGTTGTTGTTGTTGCAGGTGTTTAGCTGTTGTTGTTGTTGTTGCAAGTGTTTAGCTGTTGTTGTTGTTGTTGCAGGTGTTCAGCTGTTGTTGTTGCAGGTATTTAGATGTCTGTTGTTGTTGTTGTTGCAGGTATTCAGATGTTGTTGTTGTTGCAGGCATTTAGATGTCTGTTGTTGTTGTTGTTGTTGCAGGTTTTTAGATGTCTGTTGTTGTTGTTGCAGGTATTCAGATGTTGTTGTTGTTGTTGCAGATATTTAGATGTTGTTGTTGTTGTTGTTGCTGGTATTTGGAAGTTATTGTTGTTGTTGTTGCAGGTATTCAGATGTCTGCCTACAGATGATATTCAAACACTGAAACAAATAGTCGAGTACGAGAAGCAGCCTAAGCTGTGTAATACAGATCCTAAGAGAGCGCGTGAGCTTCTGAAGAAGGTCAGAGGTCATCTGGTATTTTTACCCACCCTCTTCTTAGTCAACGACAACCTAACGCCTGCAGCAGGCACAAAGGAGGCACTGGCACCCACTGTTATATGGACTTAGTGCCTGGTGTTGACTTCCGGTGAGGGAAAGGATTCTAATTATAGAGATCTTGGACCTCCTGATTGCTACAATCCATGCCTAATTGAACGCTCAAATCCTCCAGCCACAGGTCTCTTTTAATGGACTCTCTTGCCACGGTGTAATCTACAGTATTTAGCTGCTTTTAACGTTTTTCCTGTAAGTCATTAGATAGGACTTCCTGTAGGTCATTAGATAGGACTTCCTGTAAGTCATTAGATAGGACTTCCTGTAAGTCATTAGATAGGACTTCCTGTAGGTCATTAGATAGGACTTCCTGTAGGTCATTAGATAGGACTTCCTGTAAGTCATTAGATAGGACTTCCTGTAAGTCATTAGATAGGACTTTCTGTAGGTCGTTAGATAGGACTTCCTGTAAGTCATTAGGTAGGACTTCCTGTAAGTCATTAGGTAGACTTGTTATCATTGATTTATTGATTGATTGATTAGAATCAATTTAAATTGTAAATTAAATTGACAGCAGCTGAATGTATATATCCGGCGATGTATCCATGACAATATATCCATGTTCACTTGGTCCAACATATCACCAGGTCCAACATATCACCAGGTCCAACCTATCACCAGGTCCAGCATATCACCAGGTCCAACCTATCACCAGGTCCAACCTATCACCAGGTCCAACCTATCACCAGGTCCAATATATCACTAAGTCCAACCTATCACCAGGTCCAACCTATCACCAGGTCCAACATATCACCAGGTCCAACCTATCACCAGGTCCAACCTATCACCAGGTCCAACCTATCACCAGGTCCAACCTATCACCAGGTCCAACCTATCACCAGGTCCAATATATCACTAAGTCCAACCTATCACCAGGTCCAACCTATCACCAGGTCCAACCTATCACCAGATCCAACCTATCATCAGGTCCAGAAAAAATCGACTTGATCCTGTGTCTTCCGTGAGGTGATAATAAATGCTGTGTCACGCTGTTTTTTTAGAGAAAATTGAGCGATATTTTATTATTTATGCAAAACATTTCGTCCATATTTTTTATCTAGGAAAAGGTATTTAATATATATGTCAAAGTTAATTATGATTTCTCTAAAGCCTCACTAACCATGTTGAACTGTTTGGGCATTACCTTCTCTGTCCTTTAGCAGTGAATTTATATTACTTGCATTTTTACTAGTAAGCAGAGTCAAAATTCGTTGTTTACTTTTCATACTTACTAGTAGGCGGAGTTAATATTCGCTGTTTACTTTACATATTGGCGAGTAGGCGGAGTCAATATTCGTTGTTTACATATTGGCTAGTAGGCGGAGTCAATATTCGTTGTTTACATATTGGCTAGTAGGCGGAGTTTATATTCCTTATTCTTTGATATCTTCATATTCTAATCGTGCCTTGTACGCTCAGAACTTATGATATTATGTTGAATTATGTTATATAGAATTTATACGGTATTATGTTGGAACAATTTTACTTTATTTTCTTGACGTATTGTTGCGCAGTTGAGTTAACGCATTCATCGCGTTCTATCTTTATTACAGTATAGCATTGCAAGACTTCGAGAAGTCTCCTTCGATTTTATATCTTTATGACCTTAAGACTTTACATATAGGCCAGTTCGCTGAAGGTCTAACTATATTTTTATCGTTGATATTCTGACATCTATGAATCAGCCGTGACACTGTTTTGTTTAGGATTAAGAGTAATCAGGTGTAGGAGAAATATACATGTATAGGAATGATTTATTGTAACATAAGAACAGGCTGTGTTATATTGTGGTAGCTTGATTTTGATGCTCGAGTTGTCCTGCAGACAAATTGATTAATTGTAAATCGAACTAATAAAATAAGTGTTTCGGAATTAAGTGTTTGTCTATGCTAAACTTACAATACAATAAACTTACGATACAACAAACTTACAATACAATTCGAGTATATTGAGGGGTATGCTGAAGAAGGAAAGGGACCATAATATTATTAATTAGATTAGGACTAAGTGATTGACGAGAGAATGGTGAAAAGACGAAGAGCAAGTTGTAGATTCTTCGCTCTGTAGCTCTAAGTAATGTGCGCGTGTATTGTGTATGTGTATGGGTGCGCGTGTGCGTGTGTGTGCGTGTATGTTTCAACGATTTTGCAGTAATTTCTTTGCACGTGTTCTTAACCCCATCGTTAAGAACTCAATATGTGACATCAAGAACGACTGGAACCCTACGCTGATTGGCCGACTGGCTACTTGAGGAAGTCTTTTTATTGATATTAACGGAGTGTATGCAAAACTTTTTCATTTAGATTTGTACATCTGTTTACTTAACATATATCTATGAGTTCCCGTGTAATTTAGACCAACCGTTAACTGCACGTGTTGTAAATGTGTATGAACGTGTACCTCTAATTTGCCACTTAGCAGAGCACTAGCGAGGCATTACAGAAGTACGTTTAGTGTAGCTTCAGAAAATGAGTGCGTTCTCTACTAGTTTCCATAGAACTTTCTTGACGTTCTTGACACTTAACGACTCTTTATAACTATAACTAACATATTGAAACAAGAGGAGTTTACAGCAAGCCTTTCATTTATTCAAGTGAAGGCAAAGCAGTTTATCATGTACAAAAACAATTCACAAAGCGGCGTCCAGCTCCCTACTCCACTAGAAGTGGAAGAAGGGAATGCCTGCTACCTTCGGGAGTAGACACCGACTTCTAGTGGAGCAGGAAGAATTTAAATCATATAGTAAAGTCGAAATAATGGTTTTGGACCTCCGACACAACATAAACGCGAATCTTTTTTAGAATTTTAACGTAACAACATTAACATTGCACTTTAACAATGCCAAATTTTCAGCAGATAATAAACTATGCCTGAAATCTTTAGAATAGTTTAAAATCTTTCGAGTTGAAACTTCTTTTCTATTGTTCTGTACAGCTATGTTCGATATGAAAGACACAAAAGAGAGACGCCACAGACATACAAAAAGACATACAAACAAAACGACGAGAAAACATTTAGAAGCACTTCCTGTGGACAATGGAAGGGCCGGATTCATCGTACTCCTGCTTGCTGATCCACATCTGCTGGAATGTGGACAGGGACGCAAGGATGGACCCACCGATCCATACGGAATACTTCCTCTCAGGTGGAGCAATGATCTTGATCTTCATCGTGGCTGGAGCCAGGGATGTGATCTCCTTCTGCATACGATCAGCAATACCAGGGAACATCGTGGTTCCTCCGGAGAGGACTGTGTTAGCGTACAGATCCTTACGGATATCGACGTCGCACTTCATGATTGAGTTGTAGGTCGTCTCGTGGATACCGGTCGACTCCATGCCGAGGAAGGAAGGCTGGAACATCGCCTCTGGGCAGCGGAACCTCTCGTTGCCGATGGTGATAACCTGACCGTCTGGGAGCTCGTAGCTCTTCTCGAGAGAGCTCGAGGCGGCAGCTGTCGCCATCTCCTGCTCGAAGTCTAGAGCGACGTAGCAGAGCTTCTCCTTGATGTCCCTGACGATCTCTCGCTCAGCCGTGGTGGTGAAGCTGTAGCCTCGCTCGGTGAGGATCTTCATGAGATAGTCGGTCAAGTCACGACCAGCCAGATCCAGACGGAGGATGGCGTGGGGCAGGGCGTAACCCTCGTAGATGGGCACGGTGTGGGTGACACCATCACCGGAGTCCATGACAATACCGGTGGTACGACCCGAGGCGTACAGGGACAGGACGGCCTGGATGGCGACGTACATGGCGGGACTGTTGAACGTCTCGAACATGATCTACACATGTACAAATAGTGAGAGATAGAGATATGCAGTGCGATATGCTCACATAGAAACAGCGAGAGTTAACGATATACAGAGTGATATGCACACATACAAAAAGTGAGAGTTATAAGAAATAACGAGGGCTTAACCAACTGGTAATTAAAAATAGATTAACGTTTAAAATAATGAAGCTGTTCAAAACAATCAACATTACTAAATATGTATGACATCTGGTGAATGTAAGAAAACATTCAAGTAGTCATACCTGTGTCATCTTTTCTCTGTTGGCCTTGGGGTTGAGGGGGGCCTCGGTGAGAAGGACTGGGTGCTCCTCAGGGGCCACACGCAGCTCGTTGTAAAAGGTGTGATGCCAGATCTTCTCCATATCGTCCCAGTTGGTGACGATGCCGTGCTCGATGGGGTACTTGAGCGTGAGGATACCACGCTTGCTCTGGGCCTCATCGCCTACATAGCTGTCCTTCTGTCCCATACCCACCATCACACCCTGTACACAGACAAATCAATCAATTAATTAATCGAGAGAATCAATCACTTGACCACTTTCACACCTTGTACAACAAGAGAGAACTATTTAACATTGTGTACAGCAAGAGAGACAACTATTTAACATTGTGTACAACGAAAGAGATAACTATTTAACATTTTGTGAAATCTACAGGATATGCAAGTTTAATCTCATTACATATCTTGGAAGTAATTTTACATCTTCATTTATCCTGTTGGAAATCATTTATTTTATTATTTTAATAATCACTTTAAAGTACAGCCAAGAAGCATCACCCCTAATACTAAAGGAAGACAATGGAAAACTACTCCGGAATCATTTAAATATCAAAACATGCCACAAGATATGGCAATTTTACATATAATTATTATAATACGTATTAACATTCGTATACTTGAATAGATATATTGTGGTCTAAATAGTCAAAGTTTTATTAATATATTATTCCATTATTTATTTTATTTTTCTTTTATATTATTTATTATTCCAATTACAATTAACTGGAAGCAGTGGACTACACACCTGATGACGGGGGCGACCCACGATGGAGGGGAAGACGGCACGGGGGGCGTCATCACCGGCGAATCCGGCCTTGCACATACCGGAGCCATTGTCAATTACGAGGGCGGCGACTTCATCATCACACATCTTGACTGTTCTGTCAAACAAATCAAAGCATAAAGTCATTTAGAAGCTATAGAAATGTTAACAATTGACAAATCAAAACATGAAATCATTTAGAAGCTGTAGAAATGTTAATAATTGGCAAGCAAATCGAAACATAAAAGCATTTAGAAACTGTAGAATAGGTAACAAATGACGTATATAGTCTACGTCTTATTCTGACAAGGAAGTCTTTATATTTTTACTCTATGCACCCAATTCAAAGTAAATTATAAATAATTTAAAATTAAATACGAAAATCCCTTTCTGCATTCAATATTAAAATTAAATTTTCTTTCAACTTTACTGCAAACACTTTCGTAGTAGTTATAAATTTTAAACTAGTCTTAACTTAAACTAAATTCTTAGCGTCCATCAATGCAAAACCTACTATAAATTTCTATTAAAACCAAAACCTAATATAAATTTTTCTTACATATAAAACACCTTTATATCCTTACTTGTTTATTGACTAAGTAGTCCTTCAAAGTTAGAATGGTTCTTTAGCAAGCGTTTGCTTGATCGTCTAGAGAGTATGGGTGATCGAGTCAGCTGCGCGATGGGTTATATAGGAGAGCCGCAGCTATTGGAGGAGTGGCAGGAGCCTCGACTAGAGACCCAGTGACTAACGTTCAACACTCAGCGATGACCATATATGGAGAAGCAATGTTTTACAGCAATATCTCGCCACGTCGTCCTATCTCTCTCTCTCTCTGAGTACTATTCATTCTCTCTTATCAACATTCATACTTGTGATAAAGAGGTTCTGTCACCTGTCACTAGATTTCTTTCTTTGTGTCTCTGTCTCTGTCTCTGTCTCTGTCTGTCTCTGTCTCTCTCTCTCTCTCTCTCTCTCTCTCTCTCTCTCTCTCTCTCTCTCTCTCTCTCTCTCTCTCTCTCTTCTAGTATAATTAATTAATATTCATTAGCTGTAGTCAAAACTTTTTAACGCTATCTCTCTCGCTCCCTTTCTCTCTCTCTCTCTCTCTCTCGCTCTCTCTCTCTCTCATCTCTCTTTTTCTGTATTTTTTATTTATAATCATTTCATACAGTTTCTAAGTTCTGCAGCATTATTATAAACACAAATAATGTCATTCATATATATTAGTTATCTTAGATGTCATATTTATTCAATTAATGTTTTATTTTGTAATATTTAGACTTCAATAGAAATGAAGTCGCTTTCAGATATCTTCTGCCAATCATAATTATAACTTACATGCACATGTATTACTGAAATTTCTTGTTTCATAATTGGCCATTTCTGATTTTCCCAGATGCCTATTATTTAGTAATATATTCTAATAGATAATAGATACGATGTGTTTCTATTATTAGATAATAGATTCCAATAGATAACAGATAAGTTGGGTTGTATTAATCTAATCTTTGGTTTGCTATTGATCGGTCAATCAATCATAAGCTACAGATTGTGTCGATATTGTAATATTTGAGCATTTTTACTCTGGCAAATAACAATGAAGACAAGGTCAAACCACTCGAAATCCTACTACTCTTAGGTAAACGCCACTTTAATCGCGATTGATATATTTAAATGTGAACTCTAAAGTCTGCTTGATCACTGATTTGCTCATTATGAGTGCATTGTGAATATAAATGTTCTATTTGGGCCTGCTGTTTGTCAATTTATCGAAGGGATATAGCTGACTGGAGCCAGTGGCGATGTCAGTAAGTTATTCGACAGCAGATCAGTATGTGCGGGGTTCATGAACAATGATCAACACGTAAACCTTCATTCCGCTGGTACCCTGCCTTGGACCATTTATCCGGATTTTGGCTCGCACCGTTGATGGCCCCTCACTCTGCTCATCGGTTTTGATTTGGTTCCACAGTGCTCCATGTTGTCATGGACAACAGTAGCACTCTAATCGTATTGCTGTTTGTTTTGTTGTTGTTCAAATCCTGGGCTCGCCCGTCACTGACATCGCTTTCGAGTGAGGAAACTGCCGTTAACATTAGTGTTACCAGCTTTAGCAGATGTCTATCTAGAATTTATCACATAAATATGTGTGTTTGTCAGCGTGTTTGTCCTATTGCTTGTTTGCTTGTGTCAGTTTATCGATGACGCACCCGTACACAGAAATCTCTCTCACAGTGTCTCAAAGTCCTCACAACACCAGCTCTACTGAGCCTCAGAGCTCCCTGGGGCTAATCCCCGAACAACAACAACAATACGATTAGAGTGTTACTGTTATCCTTGACAACATCGAACACTGTGGAACCAAATTACAACCGATGAACAGAGTGAGTGGTCAATAAACAGTGCAAGCCAAAATCCGGGTGGTCAGTCCAAGGTAGGGTACTAGCGGAATGGAGGTTTACGTGTCGGTCTCAGGTCACCGAATAGTGAGAATCTGTTCTCATAGACTACTGCTGTCCGTGATTGCGTCTGGCACCTATGTCTTGGATATTGCTTATCCACTGGTAGGTTTCCAGGATCCAGCCACTGCCATCTCGATTAGACAGAGATATTATGGTAAGCCCAAGGATGTGATGGATAATTATCGCTATCATGTATAGTTGGGGATATTTGTGATATTGTCTTAAAAGATACAGGGTATAGAGAAATCTAATTGGCTGATTCAATGATACTTTTCTGTAGATTTCTAGTTGTTTTCCTGTAGTATTCCTTCTCTATTAAGTTTGCATATAGATTATAGGCCTATATAGTATGGATTGTTCATTGTTTGATATCTTTTGCAGTGTATTTATTTCTTAATTGAATTAATTCACTTATTCATTATTCCCTAATTCGTTCGTTGAATTATTCATTTAACCATTGATTCGTCATTAAGCTCATTGATTCATTTATTCATTTATTGAATTCTGTTTAATCATTTGTAATCCATTCAACTGTCACTCGATTAATTGCTCCCCTCTAAACTAATCGCCAGATTGCGCCACGCAGCCCAGCAGACAATCTCTCAGCAGGTTACCATATATGGGCATGTCTCGACTGAATATCATTAGCTAAGCTCTGCTTGAGAGGTCCACATACATGTACATTGCACATGTGCTTATAAAGAGCTCTATTTCCTGCCATCTATCTCTCTCTCGCTCTCTCTCTCTCTCTCTCTCTCTCTCTCTCTCTCTCTTTCTCTCTCTCTCTTACTCTCACGCACACATACACACACACACAAGCGCTCCCATGTATTCAATATGACAAACTAACAAGGAAGCAGGTCTAATTGATAGTCTTATTTTGTAATTAATCTTATTTATTAATTATTTATTAATTTATTATTATTAATTAAGAAATAAAAGTCCTCTTTATGATTGTGTATGCAAACTAATGCACATGTGCTGATAGATACCAGTGGACAAATGAGGGATCACGTGATAATCTCGGGCTACATAGCTGCTCACATTTCAGTTATGATGAGAGAAGAGGATGAGGATGTGCCTATGAAATTAAGATTCCTAAATATCTACTGTGCATATAATATCTTCCGCTGACTAGAAATTGTTCAAAGATTCGCAAAGTCTGCTACTTAATATAATTATTAATAATTAATTATAATAAATAATTAATCATAAGTATACTTAATTAATATAAATATGTAAATATATATTAATTAATATAAATATAATTAATTAATATAAATATGTAAATATATATACTAATTAATATAAATATAATTAATATAAATAAGTAAAAAACGAATACGAATATATATATATATATATATATATATATATATATATATATATATATATATATATTCGTATATATATATATTCGTATATATATATATATATATATATATATATATATATATATATTAATATAAATAATTAATAATTAACAATTATTTGATAATATAATTAAAGGCCGGGCTGTTATGAAACAAACCGGTACTGAAGAAGGAGAAACAAAAACTTTCTATTTTTGCAATAAATTAAGTAATTTATCATTAATCAATTTCACCCATTTGAATCTGGAACTTTCTGAGTCTAAAATCTTGTTCAGCGGAGAAAACTGACGTAAAAAAACAAGATCGAATATAGTGAGTCCGTGATTATGCTGATTGTAAATGGCAATGCAATAATAATAAAGAATTTAAGAAATGACAAATACAATATCCGCAAGTGCTATTAAGTTATTTCATGAGAAGTAGGATGTTAGTATATGCAATGATGACTCTCCTATGTAGGCCTATGTCATGCATGAATAATCCTTTATTAGTGTATTAGTGCGCAAGCAGCATCCCAAAACACCGTAATTAATAATAATTATAATATTAATATTAGGATCGCTAAGTCGATTCGCCCACTAGCCCATCTATCTGTCCTCTTTTTAAAACTAGTAATAATTTTCACATTTAATATTTTAAATGTGACATTAGATACAAGAGTCATATGCATAAATGACTGTCTACGTCAGATGAACGGGCCATTTACAGGTGTTTACAATGGCATGTAGTGTTAACCGCAACTCTGTCATTGTCGCTTATTTGGAGTCGATTTCTGTCATTCTACTGAGTGACTCATTCTTTTGTTGAGCCTTGGGCTGGTCTGGAGTCGTTGTCATGTCGTGTGAGTAGTGTATGTAACGATTAATGATGATACGTAGATTCTCAAAGCTTTTTCCGTTTTACATTCTAAAAAATAGGAAGAAGAGTTGGATAGGACAAATTCTAAGAGGGGAAAGTGTATTAAAAAGGTCATGGAAGGTAGAATGAAAGGAAATAAGAGGCAGAGACAGGCCGAGATTAGGCATGTTAGATGATTTAAAGACCCACGCATATGTGGACATGAAGAGGAAAGCGGAAGACAGAGAAGAGTGGAGGCGTTATATATCATGGACCTGCCAGTAGGATGTGCACTAAGAGAGAGAGAGAGAGAGAGAGAGAGATTCTAAAAATTGGATTAGAAAATAGTGGATAAGGTTTAGCATCAATTGTGTGAAGTAATTATAATCAACCCTTTGAAATACGGAGTGCTTTTTATTGAGCATGAATGCAGACTGTGTGTAGGAATATGCACATTGGACCGGCCATCTTGCTGAACACTGGAGAGAATGACTCTAAAAACAAATATTCGAGCCCGTACTTTTAACTCAAACAGTTTTCAGTGCAATATTAAAACAATAGCAAAATTATAAAGTATAATTCTATATGATATCGTATATTTGCAATTGCTAGAAAGTAGAAACTATAGAATTGAATAAAAAAGATATAAAACGGAACTGAACTGGCTTTCTACAGAGCCGGAAGCCTTCTCTATCCAGTTCCCGTTATAAACTTTTGTAGCATTGAACTTAACAGGATATAGAGCAAACATTGTGAATTACTTAATTGTTCACATAAAGGAACATCATTTAAACATCTTCATTTCGAGATTGACACATCTTGATCAATTGCTTCATTGATGTCTACATTTGCTTGAATCGAATAGCCTCGAACTACAGATTTTCTTTTTTAATGGAATTGTTATCAAGATATAGTACACCTTATCCGAGATCTCTTGCTATATAACATTAGCAAGCAACGTTTAGGCCCTATTATCAGTTTCCTGCCAGTTATATAGTTATTGTGACAGTTACAGTGACGAGAAGAGCTCTGGGTTCGAACCCTGCATCCACTGATCCGTTGTCAAATATCTAGCCAACAAAACACTGATTCAGCCCATGCACATATAAGTAGTAATATCTATTCTGAACATATTCATTATACCAATATGTAGGCCTATACAGAGTATAGGCTACATATACATTGTACTAATAATATAATAGTAGGCCTATATAATTTATAATAACATAATAACATGTAATATATACATTATACTGATACAATGTACAATTGAGCACTAACACCTAAATTCTTGCAATTGACATCCGAGTAGAAAAGAACCAGGAACAATTTAAAACGTTTTACAACTCGTTCACTTTGTGGCACACACTACTTGTCCAGACGTGTCTAGAGCCTATTATATGCTACCGTGTGCTTCCTAACCATAAAAATGAGACTCACGGTATGAGATTCGAATCGCCGGCTTCTTATATTTGCCAGACGAGCATAATCTCTCTCTTAGTGCACTGCCTACGGGCAGGTCCATGGTACAGAACGCCTCCACTCTTCTCTGTCTTCCGCCTTCCTCTTCATTTCCACATATGAGTGGGTCTTTAAATCATCTAACATACCTAATCTCGGCCTGCCCCTGCCTCTTTTTCCTTCCATTCTACCTTCTATGACCTCTTTTAATGGGAGGAAGGTCTATTAAAAGAGGTCATAAAAGATAGAATGGAAGGAAAAAGAGGCAGGGGCAGGCCGAGATTAGGTATGTTAGATGATTTAAAGACCCACTCATATGTGGAAATGAAGAGGAAGGCGGAAGACAGAGAAGAGTGGAGGCGTTATGTACCATGGACCTGCCAGTAGGCAGAATATTATATTCTTATATAATAATAATATTATAATATTAATTATGGCATAATATTATAACTAATTCAACCGTCATATGATATCTATAGTATAGTGTCGTTCTAGACATCGGTACGTTGTAGGTCTATTGACCGACCGATTCGTTGTAGAGACCGATTCTTTGTCGATATGACCTTTTGATCATATCGATAAAGAATCCTTCTGAAGGATTTTCAAAAGAAAGAGATTTTTAATTTTTCTGAAAGATTTCAGAGATCGCGAAGAGACGTCAAGCACTATCTCAATGAGAAAGGTCCATGGATAACTGGTCCATGAGTTCCCGAGACTTCTGATATTGTGCTGTGCTGATATGTGTGACAGATACGGCAAGAATATTGGTGCTCTTTAGATGGTTTTGGAAGCAGTCAACAGTGCTACTATGCACCATGGACCTGCCATTTGGCAAAACACGGAAGAAAATCTTTATGTCAATTTCTACAACAATACGGAAGAACTTTTCTACGTTATAAAGAAATAAAACACGGAAGAAATGCTCGACTTAATACTTTTATTATTGCAGCAAAATCTACGTATGTATGTAAGCATTTAATAAATAAGATCTACTGTTTTACCATATATGGTCTCGAGCCTTGCGTAACCATATATTACCCATTCTGATTACGTCGTATTCGAGTATTAGCTTATCAGTTGAAAAATGCAGGTAACAGTATTCATGTACATGTATAGCGCCAGATGTTATTACCTGTAATGTCTCTCATGGCCTGAGTAGATTGAAGAGTTTTATACTGAACTCTTGCAATGTGAGGTTATATGGGACGACTATAGCTACTTATGCGTACTTCATTGATTCCTCTTCGAGCTGACTTTTATCAACATTTCAGTCGATTAGTATTTTGTACGATACTCTGAGCGCCAGTATTTTTTATATTTTAATGGTTTAGTCTCATAAATTCACAAATTTGATTGTTTCGCTGTTACCGGCAAGCCGCAAGCTTACATGTATTTAACCCGCAAGACTATTTAACCCGCAATAATGTTACTCGCACGCTGTTTTAACCTGCACGCATATTTTGCCCGCAAGCTTCTTTTCTGCCGTACGGATTTAACCTGCAAGTATGTAGAAATTGTAAAAAATCTAAACAAATGTCAAATTGTAGGACACATGAGGGCCTATAATCCGAGGTTTAACCCACATTCATTTATCTTGCACATATGTACAAGTGTATAACTCGCACGTAAATAACCCGCACATTTAACATGCACATCATCAATCAGAATTGGGTAACATACAGGTATAACTACAAATCTAGGATATAATCTATAATCCAATAGACCTACAAATGATATAATCTATAATCATATAGACATACAAATGATTATACACAGTAGTCGGAATTGAGAGCTAGGTGAACGCTCAGAATTTTCGGGCCCCTTGCAACGTTTTTGCAAATCTTCTACTATCTAATATGGACTCTAACAAGAGAATGCACCTCAGAAAAAATGAAAGCTAGCAGAACTGAGTTTCCTGCCCCCCCCCCTCCCATAATCACTGCCTATACATCTATATCATCTGTATGACAAATAGCTGATTAACGTAAAGATCGAGTCTGTCATAATTAATCTCATACTGTTATAATTTTTAAGCTTACGATATAGGCATGTAGATAATAAGATAAGCCTATTTTCGGGAAAACAGCTGATGAATTTTGAAAATATTTGAAGAAATAGATAAATTATGAAGTTTGAAACATTAGCTAAAGTTATGGGTGAAGTTTGAACTTATTTTGACCGTTTAATAGAAACAGTTGTTTGTGTCGAAAAAACAAATTCAAGCGGTCGCCTGCCGTTAGGCCTACTGCAGACGATTGGAATTAGTCTACTGCAGCCGTTACACTAGCTGTCGACTGATCTAACAGTCGTCGCTTGAATTTTGAATACAGGTCGTTGAGGTCAGATTTAAACGCGGTCTAAATACTCTCATATAATAATCAGCGGTTAAATTATGTGTGGGGGAATATAGGGGAACGTAGTTCCCATGTTGCTCTCATTTCTTCTGACGAGCGTTCCCTTGCTAGGGGTCCATATTAGATACTGTGAGACTTATAATTTAAATACATTACAGGGTGGCCCGAAAATTTCTGATCGTACTTCAAGCTGTGGCTCTCAAATCCCACTTTAACCACTGATAATAATCTGCCGCGCAAGCGGTAAACAAAATGATTGTGACTTTTTCTTATTGACTCTTTCTTAAAAAACATATCATGCTATTCCTTCTCCAGTCATTTATACTTTTCCATTAACCTCTAATCTTATTATTAATCGATCATGAGTAAACAGTAAACGAATTACCAGTACAATTTAAAAATTTTATTTTATTTGCTCTTAATCATCACCGGAAGTTGATCATTTCAGTTCTGCTATTTTGTAATATTTTGTTAAAAAATTAAATAAAAAAATAGTGAACTAAGAGAGAGACTCAGGATAATACTAATCACATATACTGAATAACTGAAACAGTCATGTATGGACATCGTTTTATAAATCCTGCTTTTGTCCGGAGGAGGGCGTGAATGAAATAAACAATAGAATATACCTGTAGAGTCAGCAAATCCAATATTTTGTTACATCCTAATAAATGATTATTTATTAATAATACGTGTGAGTTGATGTGCAGTTTGCTCTCCAGGGGTCAGTTCCTCAAGTTGAAGCCGTAATTTGGTATTTGGTTCTCAAATATGTCCGATCGTTTTAAATCAGACTGTATTTGAATTAATATGATTCCTGTATTTCTGTCACATTGATATATTTGATATTGATGGAGCCTAATTTACTGTTTAAGTCATATATAATGCAATAAATGTAAACTTTTGCCGTTACAGAATATCGCACAGCTTGGCCCTATAGTACAGAATTCATTCCTAGTATGATGTCGCAGTCTTCCAACAGAAGCAGCGATACCAGCAGTTCTCAGGAGGATTCTGTTAGAGCTCACAGATTTGCTGAATGGTAAACTTTTTATTTCATTTATGTAGACTGTCTATATTTTGAACCATAAAAGCTCTAGCGAGGAAGTTCTATGAAAAAGGAAAACTGAAAGGCACAGAATCTGAAATTTTCATTTAGGTAAGTGATATCTATTGGGCAAATACAAAGAAACGAGGATACTATCAATAATTCTAGTCAACTAATATTTTTTTAATTTAGTTAGTAAAAAAATTAAAGAGTAAATAAGAGATAACTGAGCAGCTCAACTTGACTTCGACTCTTGTTGGATTCACTCTGGCTTTGCTACATGGCTGTTCCAGTCCAAGATTCTATCTATCTATGATGATATTGGTGCTAAGCTGCTAGTAGAGTGCACATTATAACAAACATTCCTATAGATTTTAAAACTTTAAAAAAATTATCAAAAATATTATATTCATTAGTTATTTTATATATTTAGTTTTTAATTTATGTGTAAGAATTTGAAAATGTTGTGATATTAATTTAAAAATATTCCCCAATTAAGAAAAATTCTTCCAGAAGGGTACTATTTTATCTTTGCTGTCAAATCTTGTTTAATTTCTAGAATAAAAAATGTGCACAAATTCTATTTGGGTTTTGATATTTAATTTTTTATGAGATCTTTGAAACAAGCCTGAAATCAACAAAACCTGGGCGTTTTAAAATGAAATTTACAAACAGTGTAGCGCCATTGCAACGTTAACGAGTTAAGTTGTCTGTGCAATGTGTATTTAAATATATGTTTACTTTGCTCAAATTTCAGTCGAAGAATTTTCATATTTGTACTGGCCAATAGGATATGTAGCCTCTTATATGTCAATATTCCCATATGATACTATGATACTGATGCTTAATTCGGAATTTGCTTTTTAAAACTTTATGTTTGATTGATTGACACTTGCGTTTGATTAATTGATTTAATGTATGTTTATTCCTAGGTATAGATATCATAAGCAGAAGATGATCATCAACAGGATTAGTGCTCATATTCCCGGCTATTCTAAGTCGATTTGCTGCAACAAGGTATACTACTTCTATCCTCTAGGTCTAGAAGTGAACTATTCATCCACTAATTGTATCTATCCTCTAGGTCTAGAGGTGATCTATTCATCCACTAATCCTATCTATCCTCTAGGTCTAGAAGTGATCTATTCATCCACTAATCCTATCTATCCTCTAGGTCTAGAGGTGATCTATTCATCCACTAATCCTATCTATCCTCTAGGTCTAGACGTGATCTATGCATCCTCTAATCTTATCTATCCTCTAGGTCTAGAAGTGATCTATTCATCCACTAATCCTATCTATCCTCTAGGTCTAGAAGTGATCTATTCATCCACTAAGCCTATCTATCCTCTAGGTCTAAAGGTGATCTGTGCATTCTCAAATCTTATCTATCCTCTAGGTCTAGGGGTGATCTATTCATTCACTAATCCTATCTATCCTCTAGGTCTAGAGGTGATCTGTGCATCCTCAAATCTTATCTATCCTCTAGGTCTAGAGATGATCTATTCATCCACTAATCCTCTCTATCCTGTAGCTCTGTAAGTGATCTATTCATCCATTTATCTTATCTATCCTCTAGGTCTAGAGGTGGTCTATTCATCCACTAATCTTATCTATCCTCTAGATCTAGAGGTGATCTGTGCATCCACTAATCCTATCTATCCTCTAGCTCTGGAAGTGATCTATTCATCCACTAATCTTATCTATCCTCTAGGACTATAATTGATCTATTCATCATTTTTTCTTATCTATCCTCTAGTTCTAGAGGTGATCTGTGCATCCACTAATCCTATCTATCCTCTAGCTCTGGAAGTGATATATTCATCCACTAATCTTATCTATCCTCTAGGTCTAGAGGTTATCTATTCATCCACTAATCCTATCTATCCTCTAGCTCTGGAAGTGGCCTATTCTATGGATTTACTTGTAATACATAAGGTCATTTAACTGCCAACAAAACTGTCTGTTTTAAACTTATGAGCTTTTAGAATTATTATTATCAAAGTGACCTAATTGAGATTTAAAGTTATCTTTCAGTAAAATTTTCATTGCTTTAAGCCATTCTATACTACTGCCATGCACTGCTCGAGAATAGAAAATTACATTGTGGTTGATGGTTAGGCTGATTCAACTTTGTTGGCGGATTAACTGACTGATTGTTGATGAAGCTAATCTGCAATTCAATTTTATCTACTGAAATTTAGCAGAGCTCTGATTTTAATGTTTAATTGAATGATTGATTGGTTGATTAACTGATTGAGTGATTAACTGATTGATTGACTGATTGATTGATTGATAGATTAATTGACTGATTGATTGACTGATTGATAGATTAATTGACTGATTGATTAACTGATTGATTGACTAATTGATTGATTTATAGTTGATGAAGCTGCACAGGATGATCATATACATAGCTCATCTACAGAGAGTCAGTAAAGCTCTGGATGAGGACTCATATGATCAGCCTAGACCACGTGATGATGAAGATGATGATGATGATGATGAGTACTATAATGTTAGTTGAAACCTTTATCTTAACATATTTACAGTAGTGTCATATGTTCAGAGGTTTTTATGTATGTGTCAAACACTTAGATTTAGATGAGTAGTCACAATAATTAAAAGACAAAAGAACGAATGTTTTGTTGTGCTTAGATCACCACTAGGGTGTGGTGAATGAATGACTCAATCAATCAATCGCTAAGAATTTAACGTCGATTCCTCGCAATAAGGTAATGTCAGGGACGTCTCTTGCAGAATCTACACAAACAGGCGCCAAAGCAGTCAAAATTTAGACCTATGGCGGAAAGAGATGGGTTTTTTAGCTTGCCAAGGAAAGTACCAATACAATTCCAGGATAAACGATCTACGGGCAGAGAATTTCTTATTGTCGGAGCAGAAAACATAAAGGAGAATAGACCTAATGAACGAATGAATAATTGTCTGTGTTTTGCTTAGATCATTATTAGGAGGATGAATGAAGGAATAATAAGTAAACACGCATTATAGTGAAGTGATCAACTAATGTTGATCACTTTTTTATCAATTTTTAATACCACACGTTTAAACCGTTAGGCCATTTAAAAGATTTTCTGTGTAACCAGTCCAGTGAATGTCCGAGATTTTACTCTCAGATCAGCACAGCTGGGATTCGAACCCACGAGGGTTCAATTCACCTCAGGATCTGTCATTCAAAACTTCATGACGTTACCCCTACGCTATTAAGACATTCTATTGTATGTGTATATTGTGTACTAATCATCGCAAAGGTATGATGAATGATTGGTGGATGCTTTGTGTTGTGCTTAGATCATCGCAAAGGTATGATAGTGAATGTTTTGTGTTGTGCTTAGATCACGACTAAGATCATGAACGCCATGAAGAGACCAGGTTATGGTGGTGTGGACTATGAGAGTTTTGATCAGTGCTCTGCTGAAGATATGGACTACGAACCAGTGCTTAGTAAGCCTACTGCCGATCTAAAATACTCCGCAAACAGACTGATTCATCGAGCCTCTTCTACTGATATATTGATTCATCGTACCTCATCCACTGACCTGATGAACGTGGATCATGGGCTACTTCCTCGTGCCAGTTCATATGATAAGCTTTCAGCAGTAGGCAAGCTGATTAATTCTGCCTCTCCATTAGATCTGAGCAAACCTGAGAAGAGACTTCTGCTGAACAGTTCTACTGAGAAGATTCTGCAGTCGAAGAATAGACTGCTTCATCGCACCTCTTCTAACAGTCTGTCGCAGTCTTCACAAAGACTGATTCACCTCACCTCTCCTTTGAACCTGACGAACCCTGTAAAGAAACTTATTAGTCATACCTCGTGTGATAGTTCACAACAGCCAGTAGAAAGACTCAACTATACATCTTCTGCTTCTGAGCTTGCTGTTAAGCCAAGCCTCTGCTTGACAGTCAGTGATGAAAATCAATCAAAGGTTAGACTGATTCATTGTGCCTCTGCTATAGATCTGACTCAACGTCGCAGCGTCTTCAGAGATCAGACGAAGCCAACGGTAAATCACCTCTCTACCAGACAGCCAGGCAGTGGACTAAATCATCATGACTCTCTCATAGATCTCACTAGACCAGCGGGGTCAGTTACTCAGCACCCAGTCCCAGGAGATCAGATGTACCTGCCAGGACGTCTGATTCATCGTAGCTCTTCTAAAGCTGTGCCCGCTGCCTATAAGTCCTACCACTCCATCAGTCACACCAAGTATGGGCAGAGAAACGTCCTCAGGATAACTCGACGCTAAGTGATTTAGACATGTGTCCTAGAAATGTTTAGTTAACAATACTGCTGAGTATTTGTAATTTAAACGAATGGAAAAGTATCAAATAGGGGATTGACTGATGATATGATGTAGGACAGAAGGGAAGGTGATGATGAGTAATAGTGCTGCGTATGATCTTGTGTAGAACTAATCTTGTGTGGGGCTGAGCTGGTGGCAAATAAGTAAATTGTCTGACTTCGGATCATTCAGTAGGTGCAGCATTCAAATCATTAGCCCTGTCGTTTATTTGATTTCGAGACAGTAAAGTTGTAAACTGAGTATAAATTGCGATTTAGTCTCTTTAACTATGACTAAACATTATATTAGGAAATGGAAATCTTCTGAATTCAATATACTAACAAAATTTATAATTATGGTGTAACGTTATTTCGCTGTATAAAGATGGTGTCATAATGTAGTGTAACAACAATTGTTAACTTGTCTAGAGGTGAGGTTTTGCTGATTTGTTAATTAACTGTCGAGTAGTAATATGTCACTTCGTCTTTTTAATACGCACCACTGTGACTGTTCTTGTTATTTTCTAAACTTGCTTGATGGTTCCATGTTAGTTAAAATATATTGAAGTGTTATATATCTCCCTAAGGGAGTTGTGAGGTTGTAGGTACTTTAGAGTTTAACTTAACATTATATATTCTTATTTTACCATTGGCAGCAAATGGAAGATGGGCGGCTTTATCTTCAACCACCTAATAGTTCTAAGTCTGGTGTTGTTCTTGTTTTGATGTTTCTTAAGAGATGTTGTATTCTAGGAACACAGTGGATTAGTTGGTTCATCCTAAGCCGTTGTATGCGCATGTGCTATTAGCTAACCTTTTATAGACAATCTGGTGGTAGGGTCTCCAAAATCATTGAGATTTTATTTAACCATGTATCTCAATTTTGTAATGCATTATCCTAGGTATCAACATTAGTACTATTTTGTAAAACTTTCATTACTAATTTGTAAATATTAATTACATAGAATTAGCTGATTCTGGGTTTGAAAAAGTAAACAGGTTTTAGACTGTAGGTAGGGAATTTTTGAAAAGGATTAGTTAATTAATTATTTGGATAGTTAATTATGTTTACTCTCTGTAGTTAAGAAGTAGTTGTATTACGATGCTGATTGTAAACTCATAGTTGATTTATCACTTAAATTGAAGCTGATATATATAATAGCTCTCAATCTTGAATGTTTATCACCTTTGCGTGTTTTGTGAAATTGTTAACAAAGCTTGTTTAGGAAATTGACTGTAGAATCTTCTTGAATAGACCGATGCCATGGATTGTGATACTTTATTTATTTATTTATTTATTTTATTTATTCTGTAATTACTTCATACTGTATAGTAACTTGCCTCCTTAATATCATCACTTGTACTATAGGTTTTGCATTTTAATGGTTATTGATTAATTTCATTCGCAGTGGGCTCTTACTTATGACTAAATGTGCCAAATTTGCTTCTTTTATTGAAATAATACTATAAATGCAGAACTGAATCTCAATAGGTAATGATTGATTTTGTAATTTCTTATATGATTGATCAATTTTGTATGGTATTTCTTTGATTACAAGCATAAGTAAATATTGTCTGTGTTTATTGATTGATTGAAATAGTATTAATACGATTTCGCACGACAGTCTGATAGCATTTGTAAGAGGTGAAGTCTTGATGATTATATATTTAGAATATGAGCAAGTGGACGGGTTGATATAGTAGTTGAGGCTGTGAATGCTGTATATCTAGATTTTATCGTTCCATTCTGCTTAATAATAGTGGTAGCAGTAATAATAATAGTAATAATAATAATAACAATAATTAGGCGATTTATTTTGCCACTAGGGATGCTGGCTAGAGATATCATACCTATCCCCAGGGTGTTGGAGGTTATTCTTAAATCCGCGCCGGCTGCTATTGGAGCGCCAACAAAAGGCAACGATTAATAGTAATCCATACAGAGGAATGGAGGAAATAGCAAAAACTACAAAAACAGCAACTAAGAAAGGAAACTGTATAGCAGATGCGGTATGTCATGTGTGCAACTATACGGATTATTAAAAAAGCGTGGCTTTTGTGTGGATTGCAGTTAAACAGTATAGATAAGTGTTATTGGGAACATGAATTTACCAATATAGTTAAATTAGGCCTATATCAATTTAGACAACCTCGGGCACGTTACTGGGATTGTTCGCTTTGCATGCATATTGATGGTAGATACAAGAAGAATGTTATATATACCTAAATTATAAGGTTTATCTACGTCACTAAGCTTTTGAAAGTAGGGCCTAGTTAAGGAATAGCCTAGTTGATAATAACGTACATTGGTTGTCCAAGATTTAAATTAGTGCACAAAATAGTAAAATGTAGGTGTATTCGTACAGTAGACTTGTAGCAGTGGTTCCCTCGATTACAGTAGAAATTAGCTTAATTAGACCTACACCCGGGAGGCGTTTAACAAGTGGGATGACTTATGGATGGTCATTAAAATCTGCTTGACTAGAAAAGATAAATTTGAAAGAAAATTTTGAAAAAAATATTGCAAGATTTGCACGTTATATGCGATAATTTCTCACGTTATGCTATAAATTTTCACAACTTCAAGTTGTATGTTGTATGTCATGAATTTTCTAATTTTTTCAATTTGTTACACTTTTGCTACACTCAGAAACAAAGTAAAGACCTCTTTTTACTCTTTCAATCCGGTAAACAGGCTAAAATGTAGAATTCAAATAAAATGTAAAATACAAGTAGAGCCTGTCATGTATGTTGAATCGGCGGGATTTAAGGGGGACGGCCCCCTGTTCCCTGTTTCCGCCACTGCATGCTATTAGGCTGCTCAAGGAGGTTATATGGGCTATATGCCTATCATGCCCTATCATGCCTCTATGAGGCTGCTACTAGTCCCCTATATTTAGAGTTTCAGAGCAGGAGTTCTTCTAAATTCTAGAACATACGAGGCTCGTTCCAGTTTTAAGCAATCTGTTTCCGGCTCTCTCATTGTTTATAATCTAGAGGATTCGAGAATGGCCGATCAAGTTCGTCGATTTATTCTCTTCTATAGATATATCTATTAAATATCTTCACATAGCATTCACTTAGAATTTAAATACGTTACTTAGTAGCTAAAATCTTCATTTGAATTGTGCCGTTATTATTGACTGTTCTATTTCGATACGTGTGGGAAGATATGCACGTGAGTAATAGCCGGACTGATTAGCATCACTAGATCATAATCTAATTTCATTATTATAATACTAATAACAATATACCAAAATAAACTAAAAATAAAACTCAGGACATAATAATATATAAAAGTCAAGAAGATACAAAGAAGTGAAAAGATTTGAAACAATCTCTAAGGACTAGCCACTAGAGCCCGTGTGCTCCTGTTTAGGAAAGAAAAGTAAATTAAAAGTGAAAATATATTAGTATTTATATATAGTAATAGTATATAGAAGAATTCGATGTACATAAACGTGACATTAGGATATACTTTGACCAGTTGTGTTACTGCATCCTGATGATATATAGTTCTATCCCTGTCAAAAGTTAGTATATCGTGCTTGCACTCTATTGTAGTTTGCACTTTAAATGTTAATCCACAGGTTGAAGAACTGAAGGCAAAGGGCAATGCAGCCCTCAGCGCTAACAACACAGACGAGGCAATATCGTGCTACACGCAGGCTATAGCCCTCTCGCCCGACAACCAGCTTCTCTATAGCAACAGATCGGCGGCGTACTGCAAGGCAGGCAAGTACCAGGAGGCTCTCGCCGACGCTGAAGAGGCAATCCGGATTAAACCTGACTGGGCTAAGGTTTGTATCAGTCAATCAAATTATCAGGATCATCATCATCACCTTCACACATGAATACCAGATGGTTGGACGTAAAATTTTGTAGCATCTTCTGGAGCCTAGGCTCTCACCAACCAAACACCCGTTATGACGTTAGTGCTTTATCATCTTTTACGAGACGTGCAGTATATGGTTGGTCTATTCTTCAGCAACCCTGATACAAACGGCAAAAAGTTAGTCTATTAAATAAAATAAAAACTATAAGGCTGTAAATTCTTTAGACTTTGTGTGGTAAGTAATCTCGTTAGTGTATTTAGGTTAGTTTAGTGAGCATTTCATTTTTTACGCACAATGTAGTTAATTAGCGA
Source organism: Enchytraeus crypticus (assembly GCA_905160935.1). NCBI lineage: Eukaryota > Metazoa > Annelida > Clitellata > Enchytraeida > Enchytraeidae > Enchytraeus > Enchytraeus crypticus. The sequence goes on along the minus strand of CAJHZI010000476.1, from coordinate 706,366 downwards.
TAATAGCACAATCATCAGGTTAAGCAGAAGTACGACCAGCATCATAGCAGATGATCGATTGTAAAAAATTCTTATCGACATGTTAAATTAGCGTCAGAATTGCGTATTTTACTCATAAAAGTTCTGGTGTGAATATTTGTTTTCATCACTGAAGCGATACCTTAGGTTTATGTTGTAACAAAGCTATTTTGCAATTATTTAGGTCTCTCTTTGTCATCACACGTAATTTTGTATAATAATTTTTTAGGGTTTTTCTCGCAAGGGGGCAGCGCTGGTGGGTATGAAGAACTATGAGCAGGGTCTGAAGGCCTACGAGCAGGCTCTCAAGTACGACCCAGGCAGCGAACAGATCAAAGAGGCTTTGGAGGAGTGCAAGGATAATCTCTCAGGTAAACTCCACGGATCAATCAATCAATCAATAAGAATTTAATAATTTTAAGAATTTATTTATTTCCTCACCATAAGCCAATGTCAGGGACGTCTCTTGCAGACTATACACAAACAGGCGCCAAAGCATCACACGATGACGACTGAGTATGCAGAAACCACAAGAGAAAGCGAGATCAAAACAGTGCAAGTCCAAGATCCAAGGCAAGCGGGTCAAAATTTAGGCCTATGACAGAAAGAGATGGGTTAGAATGTTCAACTCGGAGCCAGTTGACGTGGGGTTCAAAATCTGTGTCAGTCAACAACTTTTCATTTACTGGCGCATTAGCTGCTGATTGGTGCTATCATCAACAAAGACATGATTAGTCGCAGAAAATATGCTAAAACAAACAAAAGAAATCTTGCCAGGAATTCTGTAAAGCAGTTCAATGACTGTCATCTGCCATGATACTGCTATAGAAACGGTTGTTTTAAAAAGATTTACTGCTATTGTTTTATACGATTATATTGTTTTATATGCTTGTACTAATAGCTAAATGTTAGTGTAATGCATGCAATAAGGAAATAAGTAAACCTATTAGTCATTTGTTAAATCGATAGAATTTTCTTGTGCTGAATTCATCCATATCTTTCTGATGCAGGACTTTCACATGAACCTATGTGTACGTAAGTCTAAGAGTATCCCGTATTGAAAATCTTGCTTACTGCGTGTCATGATAATGTGCTCACAACTGTTCGATTGTACTCAATAAAAGTAAAGTATAGAAAATTAGAATATCTAGTATCAATATCTAGTATAGTATCAACATCTAGTAAGGTATAGAAAATTAGAAATGCCTTGAGTTGACTGATGTGCTCTGTTGAACATTATACTGTATCGTACATTGTATTTCAGGTGCCACGTCAGTTATGAACCCGTTTGGAAGTGCCGATGCACTACAGAAGCTGGAGAGAGATGCCAAGACGAGGGACTACCTGAAGGATCCACAGTTCAGACAGATCATTGAGACGCTGCACAAGAATCCCAGAGATCTAGGGTACGTGGCTGTTCCAAGCTACTCTGAGATGCTGTTAAGATGTGCTGTGTAGTGATGCGTTTGATTGGTCGATAATTCATTGATGAAATGTACTGTTGAGTTTTAAAAGTTAGACTTGTAAGTTAGAGAATTGTGGGTGTAGTTAGAACTCAGTGATGTGCATCTGAGTTGATTCTAGCAATATTCACTTGTATGAGCTGTTGTTGTGTTACTGGTCTCTTGTTGTTGCAGTTGTTGTTGTTGTTGCTGTTGTTATTGGTGTTTGCTGTAAATATCTATAAGACATCAAGCTGGACTTAAGTCAGCTCTGGCATCAAGATCCTTCACAAGGGCGGCTGAACCAACATGGAACAAACTACCTGCATCGCTGCGAAATGAACCCGGAACATTGTCGTTTAAATCCAAGCTTAAAACATTTTTATTTAGTGGAGTGGATTGGGACTAGTGTGATGCCTTCATTTTGCCGTACCTACGACTGCAAGTGTTGCTTGCACACATCGGTGCGCTGAAGTGCATACTACTATTACTATCAAGGATTATGACATGTTGTTGTTGCTGCAGTAAGTATCTACAAGATCCCAGGGTTATGGCATGTCTTGGTGTACTGCTGGGGGTCAACATTGCTGCGGCTCAGAACGATGAGAATGATGTAGAAATGAAAAAAAAAAAAAAAGAGAGAGCCGCTTCACATGCTAAGCCGGCGCCTTCTAAATCCGGCAAACCAGCGGCTGAGCCAAAGAAAGATCTCTCTCCGGTTGGTTTTAAAGTCTTGATATTATCGTCGTTTACAGATGCTGTTGATTTGATAAGTTACGAAATTAAATGATGGATTAACAAATTTAGACAGTTTAATATTAAACGTGGATTAACAAATTAAGGCAGTTTAATACTAGATGTTGATTAACAAGCAGGAAACCAGGATTGGATTGTTGTTGGATAAACGGGATCGTTTTCTCTGGGTATGATGCCCCTGCCCAGTAAATGTTAGTCGAAGCTGAGGAAAGCATACGGGCATAAGTGATAGTCACAAGTAACTCTGTCATAAGCAGAATCCCCCAAGAATAACGGTGTATCAAAGAAGTGATGGATGATTTAAAGATCCACTCATATGTGGACGTGAAGAGGAAAATGGGAGACAGAGAAGAGTGGAGGCGTCGTATACCATGGACCTGCCAGTAGGTAGTGCACTGCGAGAGAGAGAATAACCAAATTCATTGTCATCATCTTCCCTTAAATCCCAGTTTAACCAGGGTCAGGATACGAATAGACTTTCTCCAGTGCTCCCTGTCCCACACCTTATCGTCAGTAAATAATGTCGATCTGGGTGGCCCTTCAGGTCTTCCCCACGCCTACCGGGCGCGATTCCCCTAACCTTATGGTCCGGGGCCCCGTACGCCGTGCACTGTTACTTTTGAAGTTTATCCATTCGTTTAAGAGAATAACCAAATTAAAGAGAGTTAATGTTAGGTACGACAAAGCACTTTAAGAATGGTGTCAGTTGATGCGGTAGACTTTAGAGCTTTGTTGAAATTTTAATTAATCATAAAATATTAGTAATAATAATAATAATGATTTAAGCAGAATGTACCTAATGACTGTCTGGCTACTCGAGGTCATCTAGCCACTTAGTTACATCGCTGAAACAGACTGCGATGAATCTTTGCAAATTTGTTGGGTACCTTTACAAAATGAAAAGACGTCTCTTACTTATTGCAGGTCTTTACTCCTTGACAAGTCTACCCTTACCATTAGTGAAGTCAACCACGGGTAGAGCTGTACGAATAGTAGTAATAGTCTTTGATAGAGGCTTTCAATGACTTTGTAAAGATTTAATGCAGTCTGTTGCTGCAATATTTTTAAGCAGCTCGATGGCCTTGAGTAGTCGGGCGGCGATTCTGCATGTATTGCACTAATTGGTTGTTAATCAAAACCCAGGATTCGTTCATCTTCATTATATTGCATACTATTATTGTAGTAATAATAATAGTAATAACCCAGCGGCCAGTTAGACGATAGATTCATAGTCAGAGATGATTTCTGTTGTTGTTGTTTATTCATTAGTGCACACTCTGAATTTGGCTCTTGCGAGTTTTTTAAAGTCTCATTGTTGATAATGCTGTTGTTATATGACATCTCACTTTTAATTCCAGTGTTGATAACAACAACATGCAACAACAACGGGCTGGAGCCAGTGGCGAAGTCGGTAAGACACTCGACCACGGACCAGTAGGTGCGGGTTCAAATCCTGGGCTCGCCCGTCACTGACATGGCTTTCGAGTGAGGAAACTGACGTCAACCTTAGCTTTTTTAGCTTTTACATGCTATCTTATTGTTTAGGCTGATAAGGAGAAGGAGTTGGGCAATGCAGCGTACAAGCAGAAAGACTTTGCCACAGCGACCACACATTACAGGAAAGCCATTGAGCTTGCTCCTGATAACATAGTCTACAGGAATAACCTGGCAGGTTTGTTATCTATTTGGTATTCCGAGTCTTTATATGTCGAGAAGATTAACGAAATATTGTTGTTATGGATTTGAAAGTATCTTTAGAACTGTAATGCTAAGTTTAAACTGTACTTCAGTACCTTCAGGAACATGTTAAGGTCAGCCTAGTGGAGATTTAAACCTATGCCTACCTGTTTAGGCATAGATTTAAATGCAAGTGTTTAGTTGATTGCTTGATTATGATTGATGTCTAGTTGATTGATTGATTGATTGATACATTGATTGAATGTTTAGTTGATTGATTGATACATTGATTGAATGTCTAGTTGATTGATTGATATATTGTTTGAATGTCTAGTGGATTGGTTGATTGATACATTGGTTGAATGTCTAGTTGATTGATTGATTGATTATGATTGATGTCTAGTTGATTGATACATTGATTGAATGTCCAGTTGATTGATTGATCGATACGCTGGTTGAATGTCTCGTTGATTGACTGTAGCGGTGCACTTTGAGGAGAAGAACTATGCGGAGTGTATAAAGGTTTGTCTGGAAGCGGTGGACGTGGGACGTGAACACAGGGCTGACTTCAAGATCATCGCCAAGTCTGTTTTCACTTAAGTGCTATCTTTATTAAAAGCTAAAGAAGTAAAAAAGCTAGTGTTAGCGTCAGTTTCCTCGCTCGAAAGCGATGTCAGTGTAGGGCGAGCCCAGGATTTGAACCCCGCACATACTGATCCGCGGTCGAGCATCTTACCGATATTATAATGAACATCAAGCTCTGTACTCGTAGGTTATGAGAATGATAATTAACAAATTAGTTAGGTTAGTGTGGAGAGAGACTCAGCGTCACCAGGTAGTCCATTGTCAATACCTGCCCTCTGTTTAGGTATCTCTCTTTATCTCTCTACTTGTTTTATCTCTCCTTCCTCTATACCTCTCTGTTCTACTTCCTATGCTATAACTTGATATCTGTCTATGTCTCTCTGTTTTTGTCTGTCTCTCTCCCTTTCTCTCTCTTGAGTAGTATGCATTTCTCATTGCCTTACATTCTATCTTTGAGAGAAATATAAAACTCAACTGAACATCCTGGTATGTTTGGCAGTTGTTTCAAGACTGACTTAGGCTTGAACGTATCAGACTGATGTTACTATATCTTTGTCTTGAATTATATGTACATTAAAAATATTATGCTGAGTGCTTTTCTCAGACAATTCATCGTCATCTTCCCTTAAATCCCTGTTTAACTAGGGTTGGGATACGAACTGTACGATAGATTTCTCAGACCAATAATAACAAGTATATATATCTATTATATACATGAAATTGTTTGAAATGGAATGCACATTTTTGTTAATAGTAATGTTGCATAACTGGTTGTTGCTATTGTTGCACAGAGCTCTGGCTAGGATAGGCAACACCTATATGAAGCAGTTAGACCTGGACAACGCTGTTATCTGTTGTTGCTATTGTTGCACAGAGCGCTGGCTAGGATAGGCAACGCCTATATGAAGCAGTTGGACTTAGACAACGCTGTTATCTGTTGTTTCTATTGTAGTACAGAGCGCTGGCTAGGATAGGCAACGCCTATATGAAGCAGTTAGACCTGGACAATGCTGTTATCTGTTGTTGCTATTGTTGCACAGAGCGCTGGCTAGGATAGGCAACACCTATATGAAGCAGTTAGACCTGGACAATGCTGTTATCTGTTGTTGCTATTGTTGCACAGAGCTCTGGCTAGGATAGGCAACGCCTATATGAAGCAGTTGGACTTAGACAACGCTTTGGTTTACTACAACAAGAGCTTATCTGAACACAGAGACTCTGATATTGTCAAGAAAGCACAAGAGGTTCAACATTTCTTTCTGTTTCTCTTTTCTTTTTTAAGTTACTTCGCTTAAAGAGGCTTAGCTTAGCTTAGAGTTAACTTAGAGAGGCCTAAGTTAGCTTAGCTTAGAGTTAGCTTAGAGTGGCTTAGCTTAGCTTATAGTTAGCTTAGAGAGACCTAAGTTAGCTTAGCTTAGAGTTAGCTTGGAGATGCTTAGCTTAGCTTAGAGTTAGCTTGAAGACGCTTAGCTTAGCTTATAGTTAGTGTAGAGAGGCCCAAGTTAGCCTAGCTTAGAGTTAGCTTAGAGAGGCTTAACTTAGCTTATCCTAGAATTGATCATTTTGAACCTTGAGTAGAATAGATTAATAATAATAATAAAGGTTAAACGTCCATTTCCTCATACAGGAATGATGTCAGGAACGTTCCTGCATCACATGTCACTACAAATCCATTAACGCAAACGACCTGAAAAATAACTTGCGCTGAAGAGAAAAGAGAGATATAACTGTTATAATATTTGTATGGATTCTAAGGTGATGGTAGATAGAATATGATTAGAGGAGATGGCTGAGAATTTAGTTTCTAACTTGTGATGGTGGTTTGTGAGAATTCTGTATCTAGCATGTGATGATGGTTTGTGAGAACTCTGTTTCTGGCGTGTGATGGTGGTTTGTGAGAACTCTGTTTCTGGCGTGTGATGGTGGTTTGTGAGAACTCTGTTTCTGGCGTGTGATGGTGGTTTGTGAGAAGTCTGTTTCTGGCGTGTGATGGTGGTTTGTGAGAAGTCTGTTTCTGGCGTGTGATGGTGGTTTGTGAGAAGTCTGTTTCTAACTTATGATGACGGTTTGTGAGAACTCTGTTTCTACGTGTGATGACGGTTTGTGAGAGCTCTGTTTCTAGCGTGTGATGACGGTTTGTGAGAGCTCTGTTTCTAGCGTGTGATGACGGTTTGTGAGAGCTCTGTTTCTAGCGTGTGATGACGGTTTGTGAGAGCTCTGTTTCTAGCGTGTGATGACGGTTTGTGAGAGCTCTGTTTCTAGCGTGTGATGACGGTTTGTGAGAGCTCTGTTTCTAGCGTGTGATGACGGTTTGTGAGAGCTCTGTTTCTAGCGTGTGATGCTGGGTTGTGAACAGGTGCAGAAGCAGATCAAGGAGAGAGAGAGACTGGCCTATATAGACCCTGAGAAATCACTAGAGGAGAAGAACAAAGGCAACGAGTTCTTTCAGAAAGGTTATCTTCAGTTGTTGAATGAAATAATTTATAAATAGCTTTATTTCTATTTTTACAGAATATAGAAAATGAGATAGATTATATAGGCTATATTAAATTATAGATTATTAGTAAAATTTAGGCTATAGAAATGAAATAGATTGTTAGTAGGTCTAGTAAGGTGTCAGTCTGTATTGAAGCAGTTTTGATTTGCTATTTCCATCTCTTCTCTCCATGACTGTTTTTCTAAATGACAGGTACAAGATTGATGTTCTTGCTACGCCACTATGCTCAAGGCTTCTACAGGCTCATCCTACTAGCAATGGTCTGCTCTTGTTCACTAGGCTTCAGAAATATGGCTACCAAGACGAACTTATTAGAAATCATGATTTTATGTAACAGGTGACTACCCCCATGCTATAGAACATTACACTGAGGCTATACGACGTAATCCAGACGACGCCAAGCTGTACAGCAACAGAGCAGCCTGCTACACAAAGCTCTTAGAGTTCAGCATGGCCATCAGAGATGCTGATGAGTGCATCAGACTTGATCCCTCTTTTGGTAAGATTTCTTGTAGTTTTAGAAGCCTAACTTCACAAATGATAGATTTACTGTTATTTAAAGCTAAAAGCTATTTGTTCTTTTTTACTTGTAACTTACCTCAACTGTTCATCTCTTCTCTCAAGAGCTCTCGGCTGTATGGCAGATCCTAGGTGCATATTTACAGCTCAATAGGGTACTTCAGTTTCCTCTCTGAGCGTCGTAGTGAGCTAATTTTATTTTCTGTTTGATGCTACATAAGTTGATCACACTTTGAACTGTTGATGATTTGTCTGTTTTCACAATTGTTTGTTGATGCTTGAAGACTTTTGAAAATAAGCACATTATGTACTGCTACCACTATATTTGTGCCGACTGTTTTCTTGTATATTTTTGCATGAGTAGTCTCTCAATAGAATTCGTGAGTTCTTGTGAAGTGTACTGATGGTGATTAAAGGGTGCAGTCTGTTCCTCTTGGATACACGATTGCACCGCCTGGTGCAGGTAACTCGTCCATGACAACATTGTGCTATTATACACGCACATCTAAATTAGTACTGAGAAAAGTATATGGTTAATAGTACTCGTTAGTAAATTGGTACTCATAATCTCTGCTACAAAAGTTTATCACCGCTTTAACCACCTAACTATCATAATTTCTTAATTGCAATAACAATTAAAATAATAATTGCATTGTATTTATATTTGCTGCTATTAGTTTTTTTTTACAACTTTTCAGAACAAGTAAAAGCACAAAAATTTAGTACATCGTAAATGTCTTCTATGTAGCCACAAAAGTATTTAGAAATTGATTGATTGATAGATAGATTTGATTGATAGATAGATTGATTGATAGATAGATAGATTGATAGATAGATTGATAGATAGATAGATTGATAGATTGGTTGATTGACTGTACAGTGAAGGGATACCTACGTAAGGCGGCCAGCCTGGTGGCTATGAAGGAGATGTCAAGGGCTGCAGACTCCTATCAGAAAGCTCTGGAGCTTGATCCCAACTGTCAGGAAGCCATCGACGGGTACAGAAGGTCTGTCGGCTCACCTTAACCACTTCCTGTCGTTATTTTTGTAAGATATAGTTAGTAGTGATGAAGGTAGAATGGAAGGAAAAAGAGGCAGGGGCAGGCCGAGATTAGGTATGTTAGATGATTTAAAGACCCACTCATATGTGGAAATGAAGAGGAAGGCGGAAGACAGAGAAGAGTGGAGGCGTTATGTACCATGGACCTGCCAGTAGGCAGTGCACTAAGAGAGAGATGTAGAGAGTTAGTAGTAACAGACGCAGACCTTTTAGAATCACATGATTTGACGCTCTTACTAGATGAAGTATTGTCAAAAATGGATTTTACTAAACGATCAGCTCTACCAGGAATTGATGTGGGAAATAATCTTTTAAAAGTGCGTGACGTTACCATACACACCCACACACTGAGTTCTCTTGACACTCAACTGTTTATCTTATTCTAATTAAGTTTACCAAACCCTGGTGTATTAGAGTTCTAGTGTAAAACTTCTGACTGCTGGTCTTAAATGAGACGTTCCTGAGTAATTAAACGTTTTCTGACACCTATGGACGTTAATAATCGAAAAAAATTACTGATATTAACTATAAATTGCTGATTAAGAGATTGATTGACTGACTGATTGATTGATTGATTGACAGCTGTACGAGGAGAGACAGTAGTAACCCTGATGCTGTGAGGAAGGCAGCCATGCAGGACCCAGAGGTTCAGCAGATACTAGGTGATCCAGCCATGCAGCTTATTCTACAACAAATGCAGAAAGACCCGAAAGCTCTCCAAGAGTTCGTAGCTTTTCAAATTTTGTTGTTATTTGTTATTTGTGTTGTCTGCCGCTGTGACTAGCTTTACTGTTTTATCTGTTTTCTTGGTAATTGCTATTTGCTATGTCCTTTACTTTATTGAAAGAATTATATGTAATTGTTTATTGAAAGAATTTTAAATCATTGTTTACTTGTGTTGTTTGCATTGTTCTGAAAGTTTGATAGCTCAGTACCTGTCTCTTTGATATCATTCATTGCTGGTTCAGTGCTGAGTTGTGATTATAATTATCGATTAGCTTGATTACTTGTGACTATAGACTTAGATTAACTGTAGTACATCAGCTTGTTGATTAGTCCTTGACATCATCCTTGTATGAGGAAACGGACGTTAAACCTTTATTATTTATTATTTATGTATTTATAGACTTAGATTAGCTGCGGTACATCAGCTGTTTGATTAGTTGTGACTATAGACTTAGATTAACTGTGGCATGTTTCTGCTCAGTGGTGACTGCTGGTTATTCTCGTTATTATCAGAGTGACAGCATTTAGTGGTGTTATTACATAGGCAAGACAACTAATTCTAATAAACTTTTGTATGTAGCGTGTGTCAGATTACAATGTGTTGTCATGTGTTGTGTTTTCAGACATCTGAAGAATCCAGAAATAGCCAAGAAAATAGAGAAATTATTGGAGGTGGGAGTTATTGGGTTCCGCTAGTTTGCCCTTGTTTTCTCCTTGTGTTTCATCGTCACTATACGTTCTGCTTGCACGTAATATAAACTGTCTTGTAACCTGCTTTAAATTACGCCAGGTCAGGAAATGAACATGAAATTCGTTTTTTATTTTCTTGTCAGTGTGTTATACTCGATCTAATTGAAACTGGGATTCTAGGGGAAGAAGATGATGATGATGATGTGTTTACTCGTTGATGTTAAATTTGAAGAATTACGAAAGATTAAGACTGATTAGGGTAATTGTTGAACGATTAATCTGCGCTCAGTTATCATATTTGCAAATATAGATAATGATGCAAGAGTTTATGCAATAATTTTCAACATCGACTTCGTCATTGAAGGTTGATATTGAGTTGATGCATTGGAGGATGACTTGAGATTATATCAGGTGGCTTAAAGCTAAACTTACCACTCTGTTGTTAAGAACAAGATGAACTTTCAATGTTCTGTGAAACATTAGCAAGATAATTGTTTGTTGATCTTAAATGAATGTTTGGACAGTTGAGTAAGCCGTACAGGCCAGAGTTGAGGCGTTTCTAATGTGACACCATCACTGTCATAGTAATTGTATATTTTGTTCTTCTTGTTTGTAGTTTTTTTTGTTCTACTATACTTCAGGGGACTTAACCAAATTAAATTATTCTGAGCAGTTATGGGGCTGTAGTCCTGGGATTTAATATTACAAACGTCTATAATTAATATGCTACCTAATTTGTTAACGTGCTTCAGGACAGATGGGCTTAGCAGCAGTTTCTATGAGGGTCTTGTAAAACTTTTTGACTTTCAATTTAAAATCAGTGGAAAACGACGAAGACTGCCTGTGCAATATACCTGAAGGCACTGTCAGGGACTGCCTGATCCAGAAGATCTGTGCTGCTATGTGTTAGGTAAAGTCAGCGGCCCAGCTTAACGTCCGTTTCCTTTCAACTTTACTTGATTGACGGGAGTAACTTGTAGCTACGTCCCTTAATGTCTGTTCACTGTTAGAAACATTTTGTAATCTTGTGCGTCTGTCATATGTTAACTGCTAATAGTGTAATTTGATAAATTAAGAACTGATTCTTTAATGCTGATCGCTGTAGTCTTCAGTCGTTGTGGGACGTTAAACTTGACCTGATTGTATGATAGTTAATATTGCGTAATGATAAGTAAAAGTACTAAAAGTAGTATAAAACGTACTATAAGTACTATGTACTACACTCATGTAGTACTATAGAAGTAGTATAAGTAAAAGAACTGTGCTGCGTTACTGGTTGTTGAACTGAATCGAGCCGTATCCAAAGTTGAGTCTGATATCTACAGGGTTTGTTTACACAGTATCGTCAGTATACTTTACTGACTCTAAATTAAATATAACAATCTCTTTCTATTATATTTAAATTATGTCTAAATCATGACCCGCTTGCCTTGGATCTTGGACTTGCACTGTTTTGATCTCGCTTTCTCTTGTGGTCTCTGTGTACTCAATAGTCATCGTGTGGTGCTTTGGCGCCTGTTTGTGTTGTGTCTGCAAGATACGTCCCTGACATTGCCTTATGGCGAGGAACCGGACGTTAAATTCTTATTGATTGATTGATTTCTTACTCTCACTCACTCTTTCTTTCTCTCCCTCTCTCAGTCACTCTCGCACACACTCTCTCGCTCTTTTTTAATTAATGGCGGCTTCAAAGAACACTCTTGTACACAATCCATATAGAGCGCTGCATCGATTAATCTCTTCAGAACAGGATATACTTTACGTGCTGTTTATCGTGGCCAGGTATAACAACAACAACAACAGCAGAGATCTAACAACAACATAGGTATAACAACAACAACAGCAGAGATCTAATAACAGCTAGAGGTAACGTTTTGATTCAAAGATGATGTCAGGGACGTACTGGCAGAGCATATCATGGTAATTTAACCGATTAATTACGTAAGACCATCTACGAAAATGAATTTAAGAGGATTTGATGTGTAAATGGTACCTGTGTGGTGATGAAGAGAGAGGTCAGTGTTAACTATGACTTCGTAGTTAGTTTGTAATTGTTTATTTGTCATTAGCTTGTAATTAAATGAACAGTAATATGGCAATTATTACAGTTAGACGTTTTGCTACATTGCTTTTTGCAGGTCAGTTTAACATTAATTATAATTAACTGGGCCAATAATAATAATTATTATAAAATAATATTACATGTTAATATAATAATAATAATAACAATTACAATTAGAGTGCTACAATCATCAACGACAACATCGAGTACTATTGAAACACAATCAAGCCGGGCAGCCAAAAAAAGAACCAAAAACAGTGCAAATTCCAAAATCCAGAAAATCTGTTCAAAGTTGCCATCTAACTTTACACTACTATACCTTGTAAAAAGTAATTTTCAATAGATTTAATCGTGAATATCAATTACTAGTAGCTCACTTACTAGTAGCTAATTTACTAGTAGCTAATTTACTAGTAGCTAATTTACTAGTAGCTAATTTACTAGTAGCTCATTTACTAGTAACTCATTTACTAGTAGCTCATTTACAAGTAGCTCATAACTGCACGGATTGGCTGCCTGTAAACAACATGGAGGGGTTGTTAGGTGTTAGACACACCAGGTGGTCGCTAATAGTCGTATACTTTACTTCCTGTGCACTCGAGCACACCCAATTGTTTAGAGCTGCTTTCTCGCAGCAGTTGTCGTTCTTCAACTTGTTGCAATATAAGGTTATAATCAGACCTCTTTAGCTTCTGTTAGGCTAAATAATAGGCCGCCTAAGTAACATTGGTGTTAATGCTAGAGAGAAAGAGAGAGAGAGAGAGAGAGAGAGAGAGAGAGAGAGAGAGAGCGAGAGAGAGAAAGAGAGAGAGAGAGAGAGAAAGAAAGAAGTTTCTGTTGGAATCAGAGGGATTATGTTGGAGACTTGGACGGCAATATATATCCGACCTGAAAATAATACTACAAAATATTTTCTATAATATTTGTAACGTCTATTTCGCAATACAGATTTAATTGTGACAAAGAAGTGTCAAGTGTCTAGTCTTCTCTCGACTGCTTTGATAGCATTCAAGAAACTGCCCTCTCTCTCTGGTTTATAAGTTACCCAGTTACTGCTAGCTCTGGCTAGATGCTTGTGAGACGCGTGCACTCATTTAAATGTAGTCAAGTAATCCTGTAATACAGCGGGTTACTACATCGTAAGTGCACTGATTAATCAATGTAATCTGTAGGAAGTCTGTGTAGGCGCCAAAAGAGAGAGAGAGAGAGAGAGAGAGAGAGAGAGACAGAGAGAATGAGAGAGAGAGAGAGAGAGGGAGAGGGGGGGGGGGGGTACTACAGTACGGAAACTATATAAGCTTAAGAGTAGTAGATAACCAATTGGAGCTCATTGTCACAAGGTACCCACTCATTCCACTGTAGTATTTAGTGCAATACGGCGCTTGTACCACTATACTGCGGTATTGTTATTAATTGGTAAATACTCAAAGTGGTCTATAGGAACATAGTAATGCTCGATGACTTGAATTCAGTACCGTTGAGTTTTGAATTGATGTTACATGAACGTTAAGAATTTATTTTATCAAACTTATATGTATATATATATATATATATATATATATATATATACATATATATATATATATATATATATATATATATATATATATATATATATATATATGCTCAACAGTTTGCCATATATGTAAAAAATTCACCCGTAGTCCGATGTTATTTTAGCTTGCTGAAGGGTGCTTTCCTAAATAAGCAAGTCATTTAGTATTTAGCTGCTTACAGAGATTTTCTAATATAGAACATATGCACCAAACATTTAACTTCTTCAGGATAGGATCGTAAGCTGACAATGGAGCACACACATGATGACACCGAGTACCACTGTGCTCTGGACGAGGCCTCAGTGAACAAGGCTAGGGAAGAGCTGAACGAGGATCCTCGAGAGAGGCTGGGAGCCGTGGCTGCTTTGAGGCAATGGGCTCTCTCTCAGGTCCATCTGCGCTGTCCTACAGGTCCTGTCAATTAATCAATCAGTCGATCAATCAATCAATCAGTCAGTCAATCAACCAAGCAGTCAGTCAGTCAATCGATCTGACGATCAATCAATCAGTCAGGCAGTCAATTAGTCAATCAGTCAATCAAGCAATAAATCAATCAATCAATCAATCAATTAATCAGTCAATCAATCAATCAATTAATCAGTCAATGAGTAAATCGAGCACTAGGTCTGTTAATCGGCGAGTGAATCATTAAGTCACTCAATCATTTATTCATTCAATCAATTACATGCAAATATGTTGTTCCATAGCGCCCTTTATTTTGCATAGACCACGTGGGTGTGAATGCAGCTTTCACACCACGTCACTATAGGGACATAGGGATGTTGTGACCCCTTCACCCCCACACGTGCCTCTATTTCCCCTAACAGTTCTAATCATCCACACGACGCGTCTCTTTGCTCCGCAGTTGTTCAGAGAACAAACAGTTCAGAGCTGAGATAAAACAGAACAAATGAAATCAAAAGGCCCAAAATTATTCATCAGTGTCTCGAGGTGTGGCTTGAACACCAGGGCTGCATGCTTGGCACCCATGGGTGCCAAGCATGCAGCTGGTGGCTTGAACACCAGGGCCGCATGCTTGGCACCCATGGATGGCTTGAACACCTGGGCCGCATGTTTGGCATCCACGGATGGCTTGAACACCAGGGCGGCATGCTTGGAACCCACGGATGGCTTGAACACCAGGGCCGCATGCTTGGCACCCATGGGTGGTTTGAACACCAGGGCTGCATGCTTGGCACCCATGGATGGCTTGAACACTAGGGCTGCATGCTTGGCACCATGGGTGGCTTGAACCAAGGGAAGACAAAGGGGTCCTTGTCCATACTAGCCGTCCATACTCCATACTAGTCTTAGTAGTTGTCGTTTTTACTACTCTGTCCACACTATAAAGCCAAAGCTAAGGTTAACGTCAGTTTCCTCACTCGAAAGCGATGTCAGTGACGGGCGAGCCCAGGATTCGAACCCACACCTACTGATCCGCGGTCGAGTATCTTACCGACTTCGCCACTGGCTCCAGCCTTATAGCCTTATTAGTTAATCTACATGTATACTAGGCTGTTCATATTAGGCTTACTGGTTAGTTCTTAAAAGTCCTACTTTAATAGTCTTACAGTCTTACCAGTTAGAGACACCCTGACACTTGTGATATTGACAGACACCCTGACACTTGTGATATTGACCGACACCCTGACACTATTGATATATTGACAGACACCCTGACACTTGTGATATTGACACCCTGACACTATTGTAATACTGACACCCTGACACTGTTGTGACACTGACAGACACCCTGACACTTGTGATATTGACACCCTGACACTGCTGTGATGCTGACAGACACCCTGACACTGCTCTCTTTCCTCAGAGCTCGTAAGTTCAGTCAGTTAGAAGCTCGACAGCTGCTGCAGGACTTCATCTACGTGAAGACTCAGCACAGACAGTGGTTCGAGGACCTCGACACGAGGGACCCTGGAATACAGGCTGTCTTCAGAGATGGGTAGTGGACTCCTCTGTCTGTTAATTAATTGGTAGAGTTAATGAATAGGGTTAATTATTTATTAAGGTTGATTAATAGAGTTAATTAATTAATAGGATTAATTAATTAATAGGGTTAATTAATACTGGGTTGGTTAGGGTTAGGATTAGGGTTAGGGAGCTAAACTGGAATGGACTGGACTGCCTCTGGCTGGAGCCATTGGCGATGTTGGTAAGACATTCGACCGCAGATCAGTAGATGCGTGGTTCAAATCCTGGGCTCTCCCGTCACTGACAACGCTTTCGATTGAGGAAACTGACGTTAACATTAGCTTTACCAGCTTTAGCTTTTAATACTGGGTTCATTCAAACAAGCAGTCATTAGGTGCTATGAAAAATTAATATTTCAGTCTAGCAATCAATTTATGAATTGCTAGTTTGATACTCGAGAATTGATAGTTTTAATGGTTACAAGAAATTGAAATTAGAGTACGAAATAATTCTGCCTTTTTCTAAACATGTAGACCTAGCTACTGTAAATAATTATCTACGTTAAATAATGTATCGCGCGTTCTATTCTGCTGCTCTTATCTGCGGCGGCGAAATATCGCGAGATAATTTCCAACGCGCGTTTTTACTTTATTGCATATTTACAATAAATGTATTTCTCTATTTCAGATTTGCCTACATTTTACCAAAAAGAGACAGAGAAGGTCGTCTACTGCTTGTCGTCAACTTTGGTATGCGACTCAAGAATTTTAGAAAAGTAGACAGTCAATAATTAGAATTAGTAGATTCAATTGCAATTGTAATAGAATTATAATACTAATAATAATTAAATAATAGTAATTTTAATTAAATAATATTAATTAAATAATTAATAATAATTAATAATAATTAAATACATTTGTAATAAATAATTGTAATAAATAAGACAAATATATAAGTGTCTCCAGAAATTAAATATCTCGACACAAATGGATGACTATAGCAGAAACAGAGAGAGAGTGAGAGAGAGAGAGAGAGAGAGAGAGAGAGGGAGATAGAGAAAGAGAGAGAGAGAGAGGGAGGGAGAGATAGAAAGAGTGAGTGAGTGAGAGAGAAAATATGTTTATTTTAGATCAAAGCATAGCAAATACCATACAAATGAAAACTAGCACACGGAAATAGTCAAATTGAATTGAAAGGAAAATAATATAAGAGAAAACTTTAAAAAGAGAAAAATATAATCAATCAAATAAATTAAGCAGAGAAAAAAACAATAGAGCTAGAGAGAGAAAGAGAGCTAGAGCTAGTGTAAACGTCAGTTTCCTCACTCGAAAGCGATGTCAGTGATGATCCCATCAGCCCAGGATTTGAACCCCGCACTTACTGATCCGCGGTTGAATATCTTACCGACAGCGTCACTGGCTCCCTAGCTCCTGCAATAGGCCATCAAAGAGAACGAGAAGTCTTCTATCTAGTTGATCACCTGATTATTAGATTTATTGATACACAGGTAAGCTGCAGCCATGGTCAGGGCGCTACACTAAGCTTGACGTCTTCAGAGCCTTTGTGGCAGCCAGTCTCTACGTGTTCTTCACTGACGAGTCGACGCAGGTTAATGGTATCGCTGTGCTAGACGACTTGTCGGGTTTGTCCATGAAGCATCAAACAATGTTCAGCATAGAGGAACAGAGAGCTTTCTACGGGGGCTGGCATGTCAGTAGTGATTAATCGTAACTTATTAGTTATTATGTTGTCTTAGTTCCGTATGGGTAAACAGGATTGTTTTCTCAGGGAATGACGCCCCTGCCCAGTAAATGTTAGTCAAAGCTGAGGAAGGCATAGGGAGCCCACCTCGTCATTAGCAAAATCCCCCAAGAATTATGGTATGTAAAAAGGAATGTTATAGATGATTTAAAGATCCACATGTATGTGGACGTGAAGAGGGAAGCGGAAGGTAGAGATGAGTGGAGGTGTTATATACCATGGACCTGCCAGTAGGCAGTGAGCTAAGAGAGAGAGCGAGAGAGAGAGAGTTCAGTCTGAGAGTAGGACTAAAATCCAGACGTCGCTCCAATCACTAGCTGTTGACTTTTCTCAAGAGATGACCCTGACTGAACTTGGTTTCAGTCGTTGACCACATTTGAACATATTCCTCTACATCTCAATAAATCGACCTCTAGGTAAACCAGTGCCAACTACCACAAGTGTCAAACTAACCTTTAGTAATTACTGTCGATACTACAAAGTATATAATAGGCCTATACCACTAGCTTTGTGTGTGTCGCAGTCGTTCAGGCGCCGGCTGCTATTGACGCGCCGTCAAAAGGAAAACATTACTAATAACCATGGAGAGGAAGAGGAAATGGGCCTTGAACAAGCATCTGTGCTTCCTGACCCAGTGTTCCATTATGTTAGGTTATGTTCAACGGTTTAACGGATCGGCTGCTGAAACGATGGCCGAGATTCTTTCTAATGAAATTCGGCTGCCTGTTAGGTTCTATTTTTCCGACAATATTCATGTCATATTTCGGCTGAGCACGTAATGAGCTTGTACGTTGAATTTGTTCTGGGAACCTACGGGATTTTTCATTGAAAGCTATTAACTGGTCACCCACCACGTACAAACCGAGCTCGACGTAGCTTAACGTCGTTCATTTGACGCTCAGCTAAACCGACTGCGCTAGTTCCGCCTGGTATACTAACGTTACTAAAATCCATATTAAAGTGCTCAATGTTGGTGATCCGCGTGGGAATAAAAAAAAGCTGATAAAGCTAATGTTAACGTTGTTGTCGTAGAAGTGTGTGCCTGCACGTATCAAGAAGGTCTGGATGTATAACCTGGGAGGTCTGGGAGACTTTGTGTTCATGATCATGAGGGTTGTCATGCCTGAGAAACTGCTTAAGAGGGTTTGATAATCAATCAATCAATCAATCAGTCAATGAGTTAATCAATCAGTCAGTCAGTCAATCAATCAATCAATCAATCAGTCAGTCAGTCAATCAATCAGTCAATCAATCAATCGATCAATCAATCAATCAGTCAGTCAGTCAATCAATCAATCAACTAATAAATAGTTATAGTCTATGATTGTAATCAATCAAATTAATCGATTTATTAAGCCGATAATTATAAAGTACATCTAAAATTACTGTTACCCTGTATGCGAAATAGTGCCAAATACTATTATGCCTATCATTACTGTTGTTAAGCTAGACATACATGTATATTACGATATACGACATTTAACATTGTTATTGTTAATGGCTTGCTGGGTGGCTGGCTGGAGCCATTGGCAATGTCGGTAGGATATTCGATAGCAGAGCAGTATGGGCAGGGTTCAAATCCTGGGCTCGCTTGTCACTGACATCGCTTTCGACTGAGGAAACTGACTTTAACATTAACTTCTTAGCTTAGTTAAGCATGACTAATCGTAGGATTTATAACATCGCTGCTGTTAAGTACGACTGATATTTAATGTTGCTGTTTCACAGGTACTTAACGTTGGCTCAGTGGCTGAAGATCTGTACAAGGAGATTCCCATGGAGTCCCTTCCTTCAGATTATCTGCCTGATGATTACACAGGTCCACATGCCGGCTCAGTGCAGGATAATATAGGTATCAATCAATCAACCAATCAATCAATCAATCAATCAATGAACCAATCAATCAATCATTTATTAAGTTAAAATGAATGAATGAATAGTCAAGGGAGAGCTTCAATGATCAATTATAATTATTATTATACTTTCATTTTGATTTTTATCGATTCAGCCAAGAGACTGTTTACTAGCTGCGCCCTACATATATTTATTAAGCATCCTAACATATATATTAACATCCATATGAAGTGCCAAAAATCACACACCCCATAAGATTTTAATTAGTCTCTGAAGTTATTATGTCCTCTCAAAGAGAGAGAAAGAGAGAGAGAGAGAGAGCAGAGAGAGAGAAAGAGAGAGTGTTTAACAGAATGACGACGTGTCGTTTGTTTACAGATCGAATGTTGGCAGCTCTGACAGAGGAGAGAATAAATAAGAAAATTCTTTATCTCAGCAACTCTAAGTTCTGTGCGGTGGAAAGTTCCAGACCAACCGACAACATACAGGCTTCCTTTAGAAAACTTAACACTGACTGATCATAATAATAACCACAACACAAAGGCTTCCTTTAGAAAACTTAACACAGACTGATCATAATAATAACTGACAACACAGAGGCTTCCTTTAGAAAACTCAACACAGACTGACAATAATTTTGCAAGTACAATAATAACTGACAACACAGAGGCTTTATTTAAAAACGCAACTGAAGAATATTTATTAACAAATCAATATATTAGTATAATATTATTATGAATGAACAGCCAATCAGTAGTCAGTCTATCAAATAGAGATCTTCTTGGAAACATCGCTGATAGAGAACACGAAATTCTAGTAATTCTGGCTGGAGCCAGTGGCGAAGTCGGAAAGATATTCGACCGCGGATCAGTAGGTGCGGGTCCAAATCCTGGGCTCGTCCGTCACTAACAATGCTTTCGATTGAGGAAACTGACGTTAACATCAGCTTTACCACCTTTACCATCTGTGACTTAATCATTTTATGTTTTCGCACAAAAACAACACTTGTAATGCCTGCACAATTAATATCTACAGAATAACATATTGCTCGAACACAAGTAACAACGCAGCAATAAAAATAAGTTTCGGTATAGAACAAAAGTATTCAAATCACATAGGTATCAGTATTCAAATCACATAGGTATCAGTCTATCAGTTTTCAGATCACATACGTATCAGTGTATCAGATTCATAGATAATTATAATAGGTTTCACAAACCAGGGCTTATCTACATTCAATCATATAGATACTGCTGATCAAAGTTAATATAATTTTTTTAACGCATGTTGCACTCGTAAAAAGAAGTTTTGTAGTGAAGAGTAATGAACTTATCATTGGTGAATAAAGCAGTCAGTTCGTTTAGCAGTCATACTTTAATAAAATACATTGAATTGTGAGCACGGGCTCAAAGCATACATTCCCTAACAGTTTCTACAATTTATTTCTTCAAAGAGTAGCTACTGTTTACTGTTTGCAAAGCGTATTCTTTCTGGTGATATTCCACAAAATATCACATACATATATATATATATATATATATATATATATATATATATATATATATATATATATATATATATACATATATTTACACGCACATGTGCAAAAACACGCACTAACACACGCACAAGCACACTTATACACACATGCACATAATATATAATGAGATCACGAATGACTGCACTGCAGACAGAAAGATCTCTCGACACACAGAGAGTAGTCTAGACGTGAACACATGGGACAGAAGAGTTCCTGACACGAGCAGCAAGTCCTCACACAGTCCACACACACCACAGCACTGCACCAGCAGCACGCGTTGAGCTGAGTGACAGAGCTGTGTGGTGCTAGGCACCATCTACAACCTGTGTGTGGTGCTGTAACAATACAATACAATACAATGTAATACAATACAGTACAATACAATACAATGCAATACAGTTACAGAGCTCAGTAGAGTGAGAGAGCAATGGACCATGCTGTAACATCTTAACGTCATTTAATAAAATATTAATATTAATAATAATAACAATAATAAAAATAAAAATAATAATAACAATAATGCCACTGATGATAATATAAAACACATGTCACTGCATGTATCATTGCTGCATCATCTGCTAGTAAAAAATTCCTCGATATAATTCAAAGCAGAAGAACTGTATTTACCGTGTGAATGAGGTACTGGTTGATAACTCCTCTCATGACTGTTCATTAGTCTACCGTTGCAGTCAATCTGAAGCTGCGTCTGTACGAGGGGTAAACTACAACCAGTAGCTCCAGCAATAGTTCCTGCAGTAGCTCCAGCAGTAGCTCCTGGGAGAATGACGCCTTGCGTTTCACATTCACACGCTATATCATTGGACGAATGCGAGTCATAAGCTAGAGTCTTGCTTTTCATCTGCCTCGAGCCGTCAAACATCATCTTAAGCGTTCTATCTGAAATCATATATAGAAATCATGTTCAATAAATAGATTAAAATAAACATTCAATATCTATTCATTAATAGTACTTAGTTAGCTTTAATGCCCACACCATAGTTGATTTTGTCTACTAAAAAGTTGGTAAAGCTAGTGTTAACGTCAGTTTCCTCACTCGAAAGTCAGTGACGGGCGAGCCCAGGATTTGAACCCCGCACATTCTGATCCGCAGTCGAATAGTTTACCGACATCGCCATTGGTTCCAGCCATTGTTCATCTGCAACCTTTGACCTAAATTAAATTAATTTTTAATGATTTCATTAAACTTGATGCCACCATTTCATTTAACTTGTGAGTACAGGAAGACTAGTGTGTTTTAAAATAAATGAAAATGTTTAGAGTTTTTTCAGACTAGCAGAGTTCCTGTGTTTATTAACAGATTGCTGAACACCCTGCCTGCAATATAACATTTATAAAACAAGCACTATCACAGTTTAATCTCATATATTTGTCTTTAAATAATTAATTTAACTTAATTTAGTTTAACAAATTATAGTACATTTATATATACAAATCATTCGTGCCTAAAATGCAAAACAATTGTTATTTTTTGCACTTGAATGATAAAATATTGGAATTCATCACATTTAGTACACACTTTCCATGTTACTAACCAAAAGCTTAATACTAATCCGCAGAAGCACACATCTTTTGTTGACTAAAAACTTTCAATAGGTTAAATATCCTATTCTTTACTATATTGAGCTTTTGATAAAGATTGAACAGATTGAAGTCACATACCATAGACTTGCTTCATCTTAGATTCTGTTACACTACTCAACTCATTCACTGTTTTTTCTCCCATATAAAGTTTCATCTGCAGAGGTGACGACTCACCAAACGGATTCTTTCTCTTATTCGCCATCTTAAAGGTTCTGCAAATCAAAACACATAACAGCTAATTAATTAAGAAATTATACAAAACAGATATCACTTTATAACCGCGCTTCACTAAATCGTGAATTTTTGATGACTTAAGCCTATAACAGTTCTAAGGATTTAGATTTCAATGTGATATAGAAAGGGTGCAAAATACTGTCAAATTCTATGAAACTAAAACTAAGATCATTGCAGTAAGTCTAATGGTGGGAAAATATTTATATACTTTAATTTAACCTCGCCCAAGCCTTCTGTGTTGGATGGAAGTTAGTTTAAAAGTATCTTGAATTCAGAGCAAACTTTACAAACTGTAGCAACAGTTTCAATTTGAAATTAGTTTCATAAAACTGAAATAGTGAAGCAGTCGACGACATCGAGTAAAAATAAATCAAATATCCGAAATTGTTTCTAAAACGAGAAGCTTCAGTGAGCAACTGAACAAAAATATGAAACAGGAAAATAACAAACTGCATAATTAATTCCAGATTTAAAAAAAACAACTTTCGGTTTCAAAATAAATAGCATTCACATCATTAGATTGATAAATAGTAATTTTGCAGAAATAATTAATATGCTTAACGCAGAATATAATCATACTGTCACCGGTAAACACGTGTCAACAAAATCTGGAGACTGATAGCTTATATTTTGATGCAAACTAGTTAAATGAATTTTGTTGTTTACTACTTCGACTTTATCACAGTTCTTTGAGATATTCACCGTTGCCAGTTTCTATAAATGTAAAATGTTACTTTTCAAGAAAACAACAACTTCAAAAAATTGCAGTTTTATTGTCGTCCATAACAAAATTGAACTGTATGGGACCAATGCCAGAGAAGCCAAAAACAAAATATATTAATGCTGCATATTTAAAATTCGGAAAATCAGTCCTGTATGATCTTCTACAACAACTATCTTACATCAGCCCAACTCATGTATAGAATATAATACAGTTTATTATTATATGCATGTAAATTAGGAATAAAAAATTACTTATTCAATACCATTAGTAAAACGTAAAGTTTTTAAAGTAATAAAAGCAATTAGAGTATTACTGTCTCCTTGACAACGTCGAGCACTATGTAGACAAATTCAAGCCGTTGAGTAAAAATGGTTCAAAACGGTGCAACGTGCAGTGTGGTAGTTCTGTAGTGTCTATATGACGCTAGCTGCCGGTCAGTGTGGGAATATAAGCTATAGCGTGCTTGATGGTTAATCTGTTTGGCTAGAGGAAGATGATGGGGTTATACTGCATGAGTGTGCACTGGAGGAAGCCGATGAAATTTGCTTTATTTATTATGCATGAAAGCTTGGCGTGACTGCAGTATACGCACGCCACAGTGGGCGAGAAATTAAGTCAAAGTGTGGGGCCTAACCCCCTCAATTCTTAAAAAATACTTCTTAAAATCGGCCCATTATTTCTTCCTTATTACTTCTTAAGTGAGCATTATTGGAATGCGAAAGTTATCCTTAGCTTAATGATTTTGTAAATTGAGACTCTCTCCCCCTCCCCACAATCTAGCCTCCTAATGGCACTAATGTGTTAATTGCGTCACAGAGATCCGTCAATGCTCTTGTGGGGGGGGGGGGGGGGCACGTACATGTAGAGAAACTGAGTGATGATAAGAGTGACAGCTGTGTATATGCTTATTGAGTTTATATATATATATATATATAATATATATATATATACATGTGTATATATATATACTGTATATATATATATATATACATATATATATATATATACTGTATACATACATGTATATATATATATATATATATATATATATATATATATATATATAAGAAGAAGAAGAGAGAGAGAGAGAGAGAGAGAGAAAGAGAGAGAGAGAGAGAGATAGAGATAGAAAAAAATTCACAGTAAAAACAGGATGTCATTTGGACGTAATCTGGTAATATTTTTACAGGTTTTATCTGATGTGTGGGAACTGGCAGAGCTTCCCATGTGAACGGCGTAAGCTTAGTCTATCTTTAACATCTACGCTCTCATCTTCATCTAGATCTTTGCAGGAGGGGGGGTTGCTGGGTCCCCTTGTAGATCGAGATATGCTTCTCAGATTTAGTTTAGTTTACCCAAAAGTTTTTTAAAGTTGGCGTATTTTGAATTGGAATCATATTTTTTCCAAATGAAAGACACCCGTATTTCCAGAACAGTTGTTTTATTTATGTTGATAATATTTAGATAACTGTAATTGTCCTTACAGTGTCCAGATGAATATCGATGTTGCATTCGCTATCTATTGCACCTTACTATTGGTACTGGCTGGAGCCGGTGACTATGTCGGTAAGATATTCGATCGCGGGTCAGTGTGTGCGGGGTTCAAAACCGGGGCTCGCCCGTCACTGACATCGATTTTGAATGAGAAAACTGACGTTAACATTAGCTTTACCAGCTTTTTATTTACACAATTATGTTTAATCGTGTCTTTCTCATTTACAACTGGATCATCACTCAGTCTAGTCTGACTGCTTCTTAGGTTGGTTGTCTAAACCAAGCAGATGGCAGAGGTTTCTTTGTCTTACTGGAAAGCCCTTTGGGCTACTGACCTTGATGCAAAGCCTAATAAAAAAGATTTATGCTTGTTAACTCCCTCAGCGATAGTAAAACTACGTACGTTAGCTGGACCGGCAAAATGGACGTTGATTATTTTAAAATGTGATATTAAAAGTGATAGATAGAATCATGGAGAAAGAGCCACAAGAATGTGTTTTAAAACTTTCTTAACTCCCACCGCCCCTCCCCTTCTCAAATTTCATTCCAAACTATGGATGGAAGACCTCTTGATTTTAAAATGTCCGTTACCCACAACGTCCCCCCCCCGGGGTATTTAATATGCAACTGCTCTATCGCTTGAACGTTAAGCATAGAGTGGTTGTTGAGGATTCCCTCTTACAGTGCAAACATTCATGGGGTGTTATATACTATGGACACTGCATACTGGCAGGTCCATAGTATATAACACCCCACTCTTCTCTCTCACTCACTCTCTCTCTCTCTCTCTCTCTCTTAGTGCACTGTCTACTGGCAGGTCCACAATGTATAGCACCTCCACTCTTCTCTCTCAGTGAACTGCCTACTGGCAGGTCCACGGTATATGACGCTTCCACTCTTCTCTGTCTCGATGGATGTGGAGGAATAGGCTTGGAGAATGTGTTGAACCATTTAAAGTGCAACTTCCTTACAATCTTTTATTCTATTTAAAGCCGCTTTTGGAGATTGATTATTTAAATATAAAGTTCTAAAGAAAATTTTGAAACACCCGTTTTAAAATAAAATCCTTTCTCACTTAGCGCTCATTCCAGTTGATGTCCGCATAAAGCTTTGATCCCAATCCCACTCCGGTATTCTAGCTCCGTGTCTGTGCGTCTTACTATACTGTCAGTGTGTCTGTCTGTATGTCTACTGGTCTGTGTGCCTATCACTGGTCGTAACATTGCTGCTAAGCGACTGTTAACGTAGTCCCTCTATTTACATAATATTAGTGACTTCATTACATGCGACTACTCCACAGTGATCACAGATCAGTGGTGCCGTGGAATAAATGAGATGAGTGGAGGTAAAGAGGTAGATCAGTGGTGCCGTGGAGTGAATGGGAGGTAGATTAGTGGAGTAGAGGTGGAGGATTAGGAGATAGATCAGGAGGATTGAGTAATAATTTCTCGGGTACCTTTCCTTCTATAAACATAACATTATAGAGTCAGGAAGCAATTATATGCTTGATTAAGAACATATGTAGTTATTAAAAGTTCAGGAAGGAATCTGAAAGACTAAAGAGAACAACAAAGACGTTACAGCGGCTCAAATGGAAGACCATGAGCTCCACAGGATAAACAGGACAAGACCTGGAGATAGGGGGTGATATGGAGATGGATAAGGAGATAGAGAGATAGGGAGATAGAGAAAGATAGATAGATAATTGGGCTATATATAAAGAGATAGAGAAAGAGAGATAGAAAGACAGAGAGAGATGTGGCAGGTAGAGAGAGAAAGAGAGAGAGAGAGAGATCGACAGGGATATGGGGTGTTCCAGGAATCCTAGAGTCCTGAGTAATTGAGTATGGAGACAATAAACAATAAAACCTTTATTGTTGCTCTATGTGTGTGCGCCAATGATATCGTGTGGACTAGAGGTACTTATTCCAGAGATATAGCCAAAGACTGTGAAGTAGAGAGAGAGAGAGAGAGAGAGAGAGAGAGAGATCTCATCTCTGTCACTTTCTCTCTCTCTTTCTCTCTCTCTCTCTCTATATCTCTCTCTCTCTTTCTCTCTCTCTCTTTCTCTCTTTCTCTTTCTCTCTCTCTCTCTCTCACAATCTCTATCTCTCTATCTCTATCTCTTTCTCTCTCTCTCTCTCTCTCTATATATATATATATATATATATATATATATATATATATATATATATATATATATATATATATATATCTATATATATCATCTATCTCTCTCTCTATCTCTCTCTCTCTCTCTCTCTCTCTCTCGTGACGGTGTTAGCCTCACTGATCGCCTCTGATGAACGCTTCAGTACAATGTAGTTGTGTGTCACGTGTACATCTTAACATGTAGATCTTAACTTGAATAGCGAGTCACAGTCGTTCTGTAGCCAAGCGATTTGATATAGTACAATGTTCATTCATATCATCATCGTCGTCGTCATCGTCGTCGTCGTCCTCACCATCATCATCATCATCATCATCATCATCATCATCATCATCGGCGTCGTCGTCGAAAACGAAATTCACATCTGGCGGATTATATTATTCGCATAAAAATTTATCGAAAGTGCCATAATTTATCTCATGAAATATGACAAATAAATATATGACAAAGTTGACTTCATTATTGACATAGGCAGACATATTGCTGAGCAAACCGGCGATAAGCCATATAACTATTCTTTCGGCATAGGCTTTCTATGACTTTAAAAATATAAAATACTAACGCCTTCAGCAGGACTTCTAAGCTGCTGGATGATCTCGAGTAGTCGGGCGGCGATTTAGCACGTATTGCTTGAATCGTCCTTTTTACAAATTCCGGTTTCTTTGCAGTATGGATAAAAATAGCAATAAATATATTATTACAATTAATTATGTATAAAAGTATGAAAATAATAATAATGCTTGAATGACCCCGTGTTGTGCTCGGGTGTGGTTGGACCACTGCAGAATAGGGCAAACAATCTGCTGCGTGTACGTAAGAGGCGACTAAGACAGGAGCTGAGGATGGCAAGAGGGGACCCACGTCACCATGAAATGTTTTCCCCCATGATTAAATGGTAATTAATACATCTAACTGGTAAGGCAAGGGGAAACCACCTCAGAAGCCATATTCACAAGCTATAGGCTACATAAGGTTTGGATAAGGTATAGGCTTTGAGAAGGGATTGACTTGTTGATCTAAGGAGTGCTCTTATGGAGCGAGAAAGCAGACATTGAGGGGACCCACCTCATTGGTTTCTCATTTGCTTCCTAAGTTCTAATTTAGATATCCCAAACGATACGTGCAGTTAGTGGTTGACCTATTCTTCAGTGTCCCGAACAAAACTAAAGAGACTTAGACTGAGACATTCTGCAGATGAAATCTTTTAATATTCACAAAGCGTTGCAACAGACATTTAACGATTCTAACAAAGTTTAGCCAATAAACTATTTAACCACCAGTCATCCACCCACGTGCCTACCAGCATCTCCCTCTTTGTTTCCACTTTTGACCTTCTATATATCATCCTTGTATGAGGAAACAGACGTTAAACCCTTTATTTTTTATTATCATATTTTATATATCGATTTAGTAACATGATCATTTACTCTTCGTACTTTTACATTATTCACTTCAATGACTTGAAAGAGTTTTCGAGAATAAAATTCTCAAATGAAATACAGTGAAGAGAGAGAGAGAGAGAGAGAGAGAAAGAGAGAGATGGCGAGAGACATGTGATGAGAGTTGGTGAGAGAACGAGAGAGAGAGAGAGAGAGGGAGAGAGAGAGAAAGAGAGAGAAAGAGAGAAAATGCGAGAAAGAGAGAGAGAGAGAAATACAGATAGAGAGAAAGAGAGAGAGAGAGAATTAGACAAAGAGAGAGTGATGGTGAGAGAGATGTTGATAGAGAGAGAGAGAATGAAAGAGAGAGAGAGAAAGAGAGAGAAAGAGAGAGAGAGAGAGAGAGAAAGCGAGAGAGAAAGAAAGAGGAATCGTGAGACAGAAGAAGAAGAATCCTCTAACGGCATTTGATATTGATCGCCGTTAGACAAGCGACAGTTCAATCAGGTCTAGAAGATCAATAACAGATCATCACTTCAGTCTAGAAGATCAATAACAGATCATCACTTCAGTCTAGAAGGTCAATAACAGATCATAACTTCAGTCTAGAAGATCAATAACAGATCATCATTTCTGACTAGAAGATCAATAACAGATCATCACTTCTGACTAGAAGATCAATAACAGATCATCACTTCTGACTAGAAGATCAATAACAGATCATCACTTCTGACTAGAAGATCAATAGCAGATCATCACTTCTGACTAGAAGATCAATAACAGATCATCACTTCTGACTAGAAGATCAATAACAGATCATCACTTCTGACTAGAAGATCAATAACAGATCATCACTTCTGACTAGAAGATCAATAATAGATCATCACTTCAGTCCTCCGTCATCTGTCGACTGATGAGTGAGAGAATAAAGTGAAGAGTAACAGGAAAAAGTGCGGATTTAAAATCTACAGAAAGAAGTGCTGAGTGAGAAGTTAGAGAAAGAAAAGAGGAGTGAGGAGGGGCAGAAAAAACTGCTGAGTGATAATTGAAAGAATGAAGTGAGAATTGAGAAGTGACAGAAAGAAGTGAAGAATTTAGATTGAGGAGGGATCATGAGAGTATGTTTTGAGAATTTGAAGTATGAGAGAGAGAGAGAGAGAGAGAGAGAGGACTAAGAGATAGCTCTTTCACGAATCACCCTTGAAGTCATATTTGCCAATTTAATTGTAGTATTTAACTGATTATTTGTCAGTTAAAATTTTCAAGTCGGTTTCGTCTTCTGTGCATTTAAGCACATCTTTTACGTTTACTATTGAGCGGTGCCCTTGTAAGTATTTTATTTTAATCACCACCAATATAGTCTAGATTGTCAATATGTAAATTACTATCAGATACAAAATGAGCTTATATGTTTATTATTGCTAAGAATAAGTCACACTGAAAATATTATTAAGTACAGTCTAATAATAGTAAAGATAATAGGCAGCTTTCTGTGGATTAGTTAAGTTAACCTTGCTAGCCGGCAGTCATGAGTTCAACTACCGCACAGCCATTCACCTGTCAGCATCAAAGTCGAGCTAAACGTTACGAGACCATTCCCATGGAAGAGCTACCGTCACCTCGTCAGGCTGACGACATCTCGCGCCCTACTCCAGGCCGACTGACGGAGGGTTCGGAGCTGCTGCGCAAGGTACACGCTCAGAGCTCAGCTGAGACTAGCGGACTGGGGGACAGCTTGCAGCTAATGCACGCCCTCAGCTCTACAGAGACTAGCGGCTACGGCGAGCCCTGCGCAGCGTCGCCTACAGCCCAGCACAGCCCGTACGCCTCAGCAGAACAGGTCGCTGACCAATCAGCGTGGAGCAGTCAACGCGGCGACCAATCAGCATGGGGAACGCCAAGTTCAAAATTTGAATATAGACCGAAAGAAAGAACTCAGAAACGTCACCTGAATAAAATTAGTTCAATGGATAGTGATCATTATCATGATTGTGATAGTCCAAGGCGGGTAGAATCGTCTGAGCGAGGTAAGTTGAACGGTTGGACAGAACGAGGCGGTACTTTGTTGAGAGAAGAAGAACATCGAAGTCGTCTGAGTAGATCGCAAAACAGCCAGAAAATGTACAGCGAAAGACTCGCATGTAAAACTGAACAGAGAGGGAGTAGGGGGGATTTGGACCGCGAAGAACGCATTTCCTTGAACTCACGTCTCAGTCCTAACATGCATCGCTCTAGCACTGACACCACGGGACACTTTCTAGGTCGCAATACGCAGTCAGCCTGGTTGCAGTGGTCTCATGAGCGACGGGCCTCGTACAGACGCAGGTTAGAGGTGCTGGAGAAACGACAGTCTGAACTGGCTCAAGTCCGACTCTCGTCTCCTGTTCGTAAGGCTCGCAAGGAAAGCGTTAGATTCGTATCTCCTCATCTAGAAACTCAACATCTTGCCGTGGTGGTGGACGAAGCTATCTACGGTCATCCTGCCTTTCCTTTTGAAATTCCTCGACCTACGAGGCGAATTTCAGTTGAGCCAGTCAAAGAGGAAACTAAGCTGACTCTGGGACAATGGAATGCCCTTCTGGCTTTCTGGGAACATGATCTGTTTGTTCACTCGCGATATTTTGGTGTCTTATTTGGATTTACCGCTATCGTCCTGGTTATTATAAGCATTGCGACGAGTCATTGGATACAAGTGGAAGGTAGGTCAAAAGTGTTACATCAAAAACTTTTGTGCCCAGGTCTTGATGATAGCATACTATTTTTACCTAACATCTTAGCTTCGCCTTCATCTTCATTGCTCTTAACATTTATTTCTCTGAACCTCAGTATAAACTAAGTACGTATTTATTCTGTACTGTTCTTTGCTAGTATATTCGTGAATTTACACAGAATCAATATCACTAATGACCTCATTGAAGGAATCGATTAATCGCGGTATAAACCTGAACAGTGGTTTAAACTACGCAAAAATCACAATTTGATATGGCGTAACTTTAATTTGCGGATTATTAGTTTCTCCTCTCTTTTCGATTCTTTAACTCACGAATTAGTTAATCCGAGTTTTAGGAAGTAAAATTTTATCTACCACATTTATAACATCTACCAAGCTTATAACATCTACCAGGCTTATAACATCTACCAAGCTTATAACATCTACCAAGCTTTTAACATCTACCAAGCTTTTAACATCTACCAGGCTTATAACATCTACCAAGCTTATAACATCTACCAAGCTTATAACATCTACCAAGCTTATAACATCTACCAAGCTTATAACATCTACCAGCTTATAACATCTACCAGCTTATAACATCTACCAAGCTTATAACATCTACCAAGCTTATAACATCTACCAAGCTTATAACATCTACCAGCTTATAACATCTACCAAGCTTATAACATCTACCAAGCTTATAACATCTACCAAGCTTATAACATCTACCAGCTTATAACATCTACCAAGCTTATAACATCTACCAGGCTTATAACATCTACCAAGCTTATAACATCTACCAAGCTTATAACATCTACCAGGCTTATAACATCTACCAAGCTTATAACATCTACCAAGCCTTTAACATCTACCAAGCTTTTAACATCTACCAGTCTTATAACATCTACCAGGCTTATAACATCTACCAAGCTTTTAACATCTACCAGGCTTATAACATCTACCAAGCTTTTAACATCTACCAGGCTTATAACATCTACCAGGCATATAACGCCCAATTCTATGAGGTGAATGGACAATACTTACATCTGTGTTATCCATTCATAAATACAGAGAACTGAGATCCTTGACATTTCCAATAAGCCACCATAATAAATCTAACGATTATGAGCTAAAGCGTCAAGACATTAATAAAAACTTGTGGCACTGACAGCACGATCAATGATGACGAGAGCGCTGTGAATTAAAGCAAATATGAATTTCCTGAGTGGACGTGTTGTGTTGTCAACTGTAGAGAACGGGAACAAGAGTGACTCTAACGACAGCGTAGAATCTCGAATGCAATAAATCAATGTAACGTCAGGCTGTCTTTATTGAGACCGCTCTGTTTGCTTTCTCTTCACAAGGGATTGTATTGCCGTAATCCAATTCAATCGTTCCAAACGAGAAGTCAGATGAATGTTCTGGAAAATATTCTCCCAGAAAAAGCATCTTTAAATTGATTAATTGATCTTATATACAAATCATTATCCCTAAACTTTTAAATTTGAGCACCCCCTCCCCTACCACTCTCTCTCTCGCCCTCTCTCTCTCTCTCTCTCTTTCTCTCTCTCTCTCTGATCTCCATTTTCTAGTCACTTGGCTTATGAGCACATCCATCATTTCTTTAGACAGAGTGTATTTGATTGTTACTGTTTCTAGACATTTTTTAGTTATCTCTTTTAGTTTTCTCTTACAAACACATACAGTTAGCAACTGTGAGACCCTCCAACTATTCGCTTCCATTTATTCCTTCCCGCCAATCTCATCTCTTCATTTTGTCTTTCACTAATCTCTTCTCTTCCTTCTATCAAATAAAATAAAATATAAAATAATAATTTAAACAAATTAAATTTAACATTGCATCGTTAGATCTGGAATTCTAAAATCTGAGTATTCACCTAATTATATTTCCATTGTTTGAAAAAGATAGGGCCAGCTTGCATGCTGATTTCTATGTTAATTAATTTAGATATTAATATACATGCATTGATGTAAGTGTTGATGCGATTGCTTGATTATTTCCTTGATCGATTGATTTATCATTTGACTGACTAATTGATTGATTGAGTGAGTGATATACTGACATACTGACTGACTGACCAACCGACTGATGGGGCAATGGATTGATTAATCGAATGATTCATTGACTGATTGATTGATAGATAGATTGATTGAATGATTCATTGAATGATAGGATGATAGATTGATTGATTGATTCATTGGTTGATCGAATGATTGATACATTGATCGAATGATTGATCTAATGATTGACTGATTGATTGAATGATTGATCGAATGATTGATTGATTGATGCAGGTGACCCAGCGTAGAGAACTACCGCGCTGGTCTCTGGTTGATTTATTAATTGATTGATTGAATGATTGATTGATTGATGCAGGCGACCAAGTGTTAGAGAACTGTCACGCTAGTCTCTGGTTGAATGATTGATTGATTGATTGATGCAGACGACCCAGTGCTAGAGAACTACCACGCTGGTCTCTGGTTGATTGATTGATTGAATGAATGATGGATTGATTGATGGATTGATGCAGACGACCCAGTGCTAGAGAACTACCACGCTGGTCTATGGTTGATTGATTGAATGATTGATTGATTGATTGATTGATTCAGACCACCCAGTGTAAGACAGCTACCACGCTGGGTCTATGATTGATTGATTGATTGATTGATTGATGCAGGCGATGCAGTGTTAGAGAACTACCACGCTGGTCTACGGTTGATTAATTGAATGATCGATTGATTGATTGATGCAGGCGACCCAGTGTTAGAGAACTTCCACGCTGTTCTATGGTTGATTGATTGATTGATGCAGGTGACCCAGTGTTAGAGAACTACCACGCTGGTCAATGGTTGATTG
>CAJHZI010000476.1:630000-670000 GCA_905160935.1 Enchytraeus crypticus | reverse complement strand
AGGGGGCCTGAAAAGTTCTGACCGTCCCCTAGCTCGCAATTCCCAGTTTAACCATTGCTCCGGTGTGAGCTGTCACAGTGGATTCTGACATCTGACTCGCTGGAGTGTGCTCTTTATTTAATGTCCTTCTCTCACACTGCATGGTTCCATTCTACTGCAGTAATATGATTGTTTCTAAGCAAACCAAACCTTTTTATACTTAAATACTGTCATGAAATCCTGCTTCCGGTTTGGAAATTTGAGCGTAACCCAACAAATAGTTGCTGTATCAGAACCAAATCAGCCAAATCTCACAAAACTCATTTCTAAATTTCAAAATTGCCGCTTGGCCTCACTTAGTAACTTATCGTACTATCACTTTAGTGTGCTAGAGCTCGTTTAGGTCAGTTTATGGCCTATATAAACTCTGTGGTCAATAGATTGATGTATGTGTGCGTGTATGTTTATGTGTGCGCGCGTGTGCCCAATATCTAGAGTACTGTTACTATTAGAATTTTTTAATTAGATAAGTTAGTTAGCCCCTAACACAAACTGTGATAAAGCCATCGAAGGAATTTATACATTGAACCTGTCGCCTAGTTGAGGTTATCTTACCTCCATCGCCACTAACTCTGACTGGAGCCAGTTGCGATGGCGGTAAGATATTCGACCGCGGATCAGTATGTGCTGGGTTCAAATCCTGGGCTCGACGTCACTGACATCGCTTTTGAGTGAGGAAACTGACTTTAACGTTAGCTTTAACATTAGCTTTTTGGTGTGAGACGGACGTCATGGATAGTATATAAGTTAGAAAAGTAAATGTTAGAGCGATATGATTTGACAATTCGATCAGAAAACAAAAGGAAAGATGAATGGAGCAAGGAATAAATGAAGAAGATAAAATCATGACGCAATATTCTGCTTACTATTTCTTCTTCTGTCTCACATCTCAGTTCTATATCTGAGTATCTCTGTCTGTACCAATAATATGTAGGGGTCCTGCAAAGATACGTCCGATAAACACCTATCGGAGATTATTTATGAGATCATTACTCCTCTAACCAAACACTTTTCGTATTTTTATCGTAGGGCCTACTTAGGACTGATTTTCTGGATTTTGGAATTTGCGCCGTTTTTGGACCTTCTTTTGGCTCACCGGCTTGATTTTGTCTCAGTAGTGCTCGATGTTGTCATTGATGACTGCGACACACTAATTGTTATTAATTGTTATTATTATTATTTTACACGTCCCTGTGATATTTAAGTCGACTGTTTGTTGACATGCTGTAATCTACCGCTTGTTTACTTTTTGTTGAAGCTACAGTATAAGTTAAGTTAGTAATTGAAATTATAGGTTAATAAATTATAGGTTAATAAATTATAGGTTAGTAAATTATAGGTTAATAAATTTTAGGTTAATAGTTTAATACATAAATAATAACAATAACAATAATTAGAGTGCTACAGTCGTCAATGACAACATCGAGCACTATTGAGACAAAATCAAGCCGGCGTGCAAAGAGAAGATCCAAAAACGGTGCAAATTCCAAGATCCAGAAAATCAGTCCAAAGGTTAATAATTGATAATTACTAATTAATAAGTTCGCAGTTTATAAGTTAGCAATTTATATGTTATAATTTCTACGTTTAGTTAGCAAGCTATAATTGGCTGGAGCCAGTGTCGATGTCGGTAAGATATTCTACCGCCGGTTATGTGCGGGATTCAAATCCTTGGCTCGCCCGTCACTGGCATCCCTTTTGAGTGAGGAAACTGACGTTAACATTAACTTTTATCATCTTTAGATGCAGTGTAAGAGTAAGTCAGCAGTTGGTTGCTACAGCAGAGCTCAAGCCTCTTGACGTAGGCGGGATGTGGCGTGTTTAGTCTACCATAGCGTCAGGGTTACTTAAAGAACCACCAGGCTGTCCTTCAATATGACTTGACACACTCGAGCTATCGTCAAAACGATTAAAAGATAGTTAATTACTAGTGAACGGCAATCATAATCAACTAGTGTCGGTAGGTTGCAGTGTGTTTAACGTCAAGATCAAAGAAGCATAAGGCATCTCTTCAAGACGACTAAACACACTCGAGCTACCGTCAGAGGTTTAGTTAACGGCTGGATAAGCAGTTATAACTACGCCATTAAACAACTATCGATGAAGATGCTGGTTTAACGTCAAGGTCAGAAGCGCAAATGACTTCTCTTCAAGATGTCAAATTGGCATTATAATAGCTATTAAGTAACAGAAAGTATTGCTTTTTTAATTAACAGCTACATTTAATACAAAATATTGCGGTCTATTAAAGGTGTTTCTCTAGCTCTCAATGACGATTAAAATTTAAAGTTTCAACATATGTTCTGATTCTGCAGAACAAATTGAAATGTAGAAATTCAGAAAGCATATTATTTACATCGAGTAAAGCTAAAGCCAAGTTTAACGTCCGTTTCCTGATCGATCAGTGACATGGAGATCACTGGATTTGAATCTGCACCTACCGAATCGCTGTCGAACAACTTGTCTACGAGCCAGGCGGCTGAGCCCATAGGCCCAATAGCTAATATCAGCTAAACGTATCATCTACGGGCAGAATGCTAGATCATTTAGACATTTCTTTCTCATTTACAAAATAATTTCAAAGTTGTTAGAGATTTATTGAATACAGACTCGAAAAATGAAACTTGCAGGCAACTAAAAATTCAGAAAAATTCGAGCAATTTTTAAATTTTATGAAAAAGAGGATTCAGTCACTACATATCTGCTATCTCCTGATCTTCGCTCTTGTTCTAGTACTTCCACTTTCCGTTGTAGGTTGAAAACACATCTCTTTCCACCATAGACTTTTTCATCTTGCCTAACTGTTTTTTTGATCACTGGACCGACACCGTTCAGGATCTTTTTCTTTCTCTTCAGCACATATTTTTTCAGATCGTTTGTGGTGAATCTATTTGCATTGACATGTGATGGGGAACGTCCCTGACATCATCCTTGCACGAGGAAACGGACGTTAAACCTTTATTATTATTATTATTATTGTTAGTATTATTATTGTTATTATTATTATTATTATTATTATGTTTCTAGACTGGCACATATCAGTGACGGGCCTGGTGTTGTTCAGCTTGGTGTTCGATGTGGTTGCCGTGGGTCTATCTCTCTGTGGCGTCTACACTGCCTCTCTCTCCAGAAAGATCTACTACCTCCATTCAGCCGCCGAGACACACTTACTCTGCGGTCTGATCAATTAGTAAAACTTAGAATTCACGTTTTCAAACTTAAAAACTTATTTTTTTATTAATCTTGCAGTGTTGCATAACATAACATAACAACAATTAGAGTGCTACAGTCATCAATGATAACATCGAGCACTATTGAGTCAAAATCAAGCCGTCGAGCAAAAAGAAAAATTTACTTCGACTTTACTACAATAAAAGCATTGGAATATGATACTTAACGTGTATTTATCTCTTCTTATTATTGTTATTTACCACGAAAACTTATTTAGCAGTGTCAGGGCCGAATTCGTCTTCGAGAATACTGTACAAAAAGAGTTCAATAATAATACTTCATGGATGAAGTTTGACTTAAATTAAATGAAGCACAAACAATTTTTTATTCTAGTGATTCTCAAATCTGATAAAATACAAATTAAAACAATTAGATTAGACTATAAATAATTAAAGTTTATATTGGTTATGTTAAATAACAAATATTTGAATTACCGTTATTTTTTTTTATTGTCCAGTTCTAAAGCTGTTTCTATTTAAACTGTTTTACATATTCGTCATACAACAGACCTTGTAAAATCCACTGGAAGCATGATATTTCAACAAATTAATAAGAGAAGCTTAGCACAGTGGAGTACCATTAAATATTAATAAGATTTCTATGAGCCGCGTAGTTCACAGGTGCGCGGTATCTGCTTGTTTGAGATCAACAGGTACACAGGTTGACTTGCTACCTCTTGATAAGTGTCAATCCTAAACATTCTATTGAATAAATGTGAAGCAACGTCAAACGCCTTTTTAATAACTAAGTCAAAGTAGTGTGTTTAACGTCAAGTTTCAGAAGCACAAGGAATCTCGTCAAAAATTTTCGACACATTCGAACTATCGTCGAAAGGATTAATTTACTAACTACATGTTACGGCTACAGGAAAGTTATAGTTCAAACAATGAGCTAGGTTGAATAACTTAACTTATTAGGGTCTCAACCGTTGTCTTAAAATACAATGTATAACTGACTACGATATATTTCTGAACAGAAATTGGTAGGTCTAATTTAAGCCTACGTACTGCATGAATTGCAGGGACTAAGCTATAAGTAGTCAATTTGGGATGGACCCTTTAAAATCCGTAAAAGATATTTTAGTATAGTATGCTTTACCACCTTTCTAATTACTTGCATTTATAAGAAATTACAAAGTAATTAATTAATTATTATGCTTGTAAATTAATACATATTATTACTATTGTTATTTTCAGGAATTGGCTGTGGTATTGCGCTGGTTATCTATCCGCTCACTTCAGATTATATCGTCATTCAGGAGATGTCAGAACATGTTCTGGGCTACAGCTACAAGCTGGCTGTGGCAGCATGTGTGTGCCAGTGCTTGGCGGCACTGTGCTTGTGCCTAGACGACATTGTGCACAGTGTAGCCAAGTGCATCTGTCGACCTCCTCGTAAACCTGACCTAATGGCTAGACCACTCAAACAACAACAACAACAGGTGTATGAGAGGCAACAATCTTTAGCGAAGCAACAGCAACCGCCGCAACAACAACATCAACAACATTCAGAACAACAACTACAACAGCAACAGCAGCAATTACAAAAATTTCAACAGCAATAACAGCAACGGCAGCGACAAATATAAGAAAGTTGATCATAGCGACAACAACAACAACAAGCAGCCAAAAATCACTGGGCCACTAATCGCAGTCAGTGTCTGCGCTGATAAAAAATTCTAAACAACTCAACACCGTCTACAAATCTAAACCAGCTCATAATGTCTAAAATGGGATTTTAAAACTAAATTAGATGTGCAGGCCCTCGATCCTACATCAAACATTATGGAATCATCTACCACAGTATCTTCAAACCTGTATTAGTACTTTCCTGGGCAAGTTAAAACCCGTCCCTTTCCACCATAGGTCAACATTCTGACCCTCTTGTCTTGTATCTTGGACTTGCACTGTTTTGATCTCGCTTTCTCTTGTGGTATCTGTATACTCAGTCGTCATCGTGTGGTGCTTTGGCGTCTGTTTGCGTAGAGACTGCAAGAGACGTCCCTGACATTTCCTTATGGCGAGGAACAGGACGTTAAATTCTTACTTATTGATTAAATGACTGTTGCTGTGTTGTTACCGCCAAGCGATTCTGGCACAAGAGTTGATTCTATGTGGGATCGGATTTAGTCAATGTAGCAACGAGTCAACAAAACTGCCGTTAAATTATTTGTATTGTTAAATATCATTCGATTATTTTACTATTTGTAAATTATTTGATTTTATTTATTTGTTTTTTGAATTCCACTTAATCGATTGACAATGCTCAATGTAATATTTGCTCATTATGTTAAACCTAAGTCAATTACATAGAAAATCTATAGAAAGCCTATACACTGTCTAATTTTCAATGTTGTACATGTTATATGTCCTTTATAGCTGAATAGATATGTCCATTAAATACTATACTATCTGCAAAATTGCTCAGGTTTGGTCTCTATTCACAATGTATAGTGCAAACAGCTCTAGTGGATAACGAGCAATGACATAACTTATGCAATTTAAAATTCTAAATATTTCAACTATGTATAGTATAGCAAGAACATTAAATGAATCAATCATATATGGGCCTAACTATATAGAGTAGATATTTGAAATATTTATGATATCACAGTATCACTACAGCGCTGTAAGTCGCTATAGCATACAATGTTTCAACTGCATTAATGCAATACTTTAGTACAAAGCATATAATGTCTAACTGTGTACTATTACGTAGCTAAGTGCGTCTATATAGTACATCGG
The DNA here is from genome assembly GCA_905160935.1 of Enchytraeus crypticus. Classification (NCBI taxonomy): domain Eukaryota; kingdom Metazoa; phylum Annelida; class Clitellata; order Enchytraeida; family Enchytraeidae; genus Enchytraeus; species Enchytraeus crypticus. The sequence goes on along the minus strand of CAJHZI010000476.1, from coordinate 663,986 downwards.
GCACCGTCATAGCCCACGAATCTAATAATATCAATATAATCTAGGCCTAGGCCTATATATATATATATATATATATATATATATATATATATAGGCCTGGGCCTAGATCACTGAAGGGAAATGAAGTTTTCTAGGGGAAATAAATTAACTCCGGCCCCGACTGGCTTTCTCTCATCTTCCAATTAACATACTGAATTATATATTTGGATTCTGAAGGGAAGGAAAATTAAGAATTTAGAAAACAAACAGGTACATTTGATGATAAACGTGACATTATTATATTTCAGCATGGGTAATTATTTATCCATAATATCCTTTTATTTATTTGAATTGCGAACATTTTTCGTTTAATGGACCTCTCATTCTGCTCTTTGTCTGAGTTATGATTTTGAGTGTCGAATTAGTCGCGGACGAACTTGAAATGACAATAAAGTGATTTTTTTTTATCGTGGTAGCACTGGTAAACAAGATATATATTTGTTTACATTAGAGACAGATTAGATTTTAATATGAATTTATAATTTTTTAAATATTTCAACCTAAGTTATAGTATAAGTTGAACATAGGTTATACTATAAGTTGAACCTAAGTTATACTATAAGTTGAACCGAAGTTATAGTATAAGTTGAACCGAAGTTATACTATAAGTTGAATCGAAGTTATAGTATAAGTTGAATCGAAGTTATACTATAAGTTGAACCGAAGTTATAGTATAAGTTGAACCTAAGTTACACTATAAGTTGAACCTAAGTTATACTATAAGTTGAACCTGGTTCGTAGTCTGCTATTATGGCGTCTCCATATTTAGAATTGGACTTGATGTTGAGGGTTTTCCTCAATGAGGAAGTCTTCGGTGACGACTACAAGGACAGAAGTAGAATGATGACGGCACTGAGCAGGATTGTACCGGATATGTCTGCTTATAAGGTCTAATTATGTTCTCTCTACTTTTCTTACCAATTTAACGTCTGTTTTCATACTAGAAAAATACGGTCAGAGTCTATCGTATAAGGTCTAACTCTGTTCTCTCTACATTTCTTACCAATTTAACGTCTGTTTTCATACTATAAAAAATACGGTCAGAGTCTGTCCTCCCAGGATTCTAACCAATGACTTTCTGTATAGCTGCCACTTGTTGTAGTAACTGATCTAATTTTAAAAATAATTTGTAAATATTTGTTTCAGTGTGAAAGGCGCCTTGAAGATTTGCGTAAAGAGTTGCAGACCAAATCAGTTACGCTTAAAGAAGCAATCCAATCGAAACCTGACAGACTTGTAGAAGTCAAGAGATCAGAGGAATCAGTAGAGTTAAAAGACTCTTCCACTAAAAAGACAGGTTACTTTAAATAATAAGGATTTCATTCTACAATGTTTAAAGAATTAAATTAGCTATAACTTTTTTATTTATTAAGCTCTGAATCTGCTACTTCACAAAAAATAAAAATAAAAAATAAAATATATATTAATAATATTATATAATAATAATATATATTATAATAAATATAATAAATATTTTATTTGTAGTGAGAAATCAGAAGAAAGCGGGTAACTTACGTAATATTGACTCCGTTTCATTGACTGCGCCTGACTATGGGTAATGAATCTTTGTCTATGCTTTGAGTCTTTGTGAGAAAGACGTCCCTGACATCTCTTCAAGGTGATCCTGTGAAATCAGTTTTCATGCGCAAAAGTTTCCACAACAAGGTTAGGTTTTCTTCGTCAGTAATGGAGATATGAAACACTCTGATCTGATAATCTGATGTCTAGATCAATCCTCAGAGGAAGTGAAATATAGTTTCATCTAAGCACTTGTCGATTCTAGAAGCTGCTGTATTATCTATTTATGGTGCTATCAGGAATTGTTTCCAAGTAATTTCAGCATCATCATCATCATCAGTCCCTTGCGATCTGAAGAGAACATAGGGCGGCAACATTCCTCCATTCTTTTCTGTCTTTAGCAACCCTCACTGCATCAGCATCCAAATAATTTAAGGATAAACAGTTTGTAAGCTACACTCATAAAGGTATTCAATGCACTGTGATATGCATTTATTGCATTTACTTGTTTGTTTGCATTTCTTGTGAACTGTACAGGGTTGAATGACCCTTTTTGGTGATCTAAATAAATAAATAAAATAAATAAATAAAATAAATAAATAAAATAAATAAATAAAATAAATAAATAAAATAAATAAATAAAATAAATAAATAAAATAAATAAATAAAATAAATAAATAAAATAAATAAATAAAATAAATAAATAAAATAAATATGGCTGTGAATACAAAGTTATCTATGCTATTGCTTCTGATTTCTAGGCCAATGACACTTACCATTTTTGAGGAATCAGGTTTTTATTCGGTTTTATAAATGTTAAATATTAACTAACATACATGGTATCAAAATGTCTTATTGATCTATGAGTTACCTATGATTGGTATTATAGTTACTCTCTAAAAGTGATCAAAAGCCTAGCTTATAATAAGACGCCTTTCTTGAAAGCATATTGGTGATGGATTAGCACTGGGATTAACTAATGATCTGGACATCTTACCGACTTACTATTGTCTTGACTAAATGATAACTAAAACAAACCAGAAAGATTTGTCTAAAGATTTCTCTACTTATATTACTTGTAAGGAAGTTAAGGCTCTATAAGACTAAGATAAAGTGAAAAGGGTATATATTATATTCACAGCTATTGAATGAGGTTGATATATTGTGATAATTTTTTTTGTTGCAGACCCAACTTGATTATTCACGTTTATGATGAAATAAAGAAAAGTTAGTGTATCTTTATTATATTATTGGAATTGAAATTATGTTCTTTAAATTTATTGTTATAATTATTTTTTATTTATTTTCTAGATACAAAGAATTCATTTGCACATCATCATTCAATATAGTTAATCAGTGTTGACCTTTGTAGCAGACAACCAATCGGCATTTAGCTTTCATTATGATCATCCAATCAGCATCTGTAACCTGTATTGTGAACAACCAATCTGATACATTCTTTCATTGTGAGCAACCAATCAGATTCATTCTTTCATTGTAAACAACCAATCAGATACATTCTTTCATTGTGAGCAACCAATTGTCTGATCCCCTGTACCCGATCGAAGTCTCTGATATCCACCTTGTCTGAGGAAGTGGTTGTTAAACCAGAATTATTTTTATTATTGCCATTTGTTATAATTTATGATTGTGATACTGTTAATTACTAGTAACTAATAGTGAGTTGTGACAATTGACTGAGTGTTTAAAGTCATTTTCTTCATCTGATGACGACATGGAGGAAGACATCTTGTTTGCTGTGATGATGTTTCAGTCAAGAGAGATTTCACTTGCCCACATGACCTGCTGGTCTCTCAGATGAAGTATTTCTCTTCTCATCTCACGACTGATTCAGCGCAGACAATTGAAGATGTCGATATCTCGGTGCACTGTGACGTCGACATCTTTGATTGGCTGCTCAGATATGTAAAGAGATCTCTCATTAGTCAGGATAAAACAGTTAAACTAGGTGAGTACAGTATTGTTAGGAGATAATATGTAAAGAGATCTCTCATTGGTCAGGATAAAACAGTTAAACTAGGTGAGTACAGTATTGTTAAGAGATAATATGTAAAGAGATCTCTCATTGGTCAGGATAAAACAGTTAAACTAGGTGAGTACAGTATTGTTAAGAGATAATATGTAAAGAGATCTCTCATTGGTCAGGATAAAACAGTTAAACTAGGTGAGTACAGTATTGTTAAGAGATAATATGTAAAGAGATCTCTCATTGGTCAGGATAAAACAGTTAAACTAGGTGAGTACAGTATTGTTAAGAGATAATATGTAAAGAGATCTCTCATTGGTCAGGATAAAACAGTTAAGCTAGGTGAGTACAGTATTGTTAAGAGATAATATGTAAAGAGATCTCTCATTAGTCAGGATAAAACAGTTAAACTAGGTGAGTGCTGTATGGTTAAGAGATATATGTAAAGAGATCTCTCATTGGTCAGGATAAAACAGTTAAACTAAGTGAGTGCTGTATTGTTAAGAGATATCCGATTGGTAGAAATAGTTTTTGTTTTGGAGATGTCTTCTTGTCTGCTACTAGAGAATGCCTCTAACATCAATTTCCTGTTTCAGAACTCAAAGGACATGTTATTGAGGGAGTGAGCGCTAAATTTGAAATTTGCTTTTATGTATTTTCTGTCAGATAACTCACCCACATACTGCTGATCCATCTCAACTAAAAAAAGATTAAGATGTCTTTAATTTATCTAATTTTTATGAAACGTAACTTTAAAATTAAAATTTTTCTAAATAAATCGTTTTCTTACAGTTTTGTGCTTCAGAAATTCGAAATATTTGTTGTTCCTGTAGATATTGATTTTAAAAGCTATTTTGTAAAAGTAAACACGCATTATAGTGAAATGATCAACTGCGTTGATATCTATCACTTTTTAATACCACATGTTTAAACCGTTAGGCAATTTATTCCATTTTCCGTATAACCAGTCCAGTGAATGTCTGAGATTTTACTCTCAGATCAGCGTGGCTGGGGTACCTTTTAAATTCTGCATTGTACTGATGTGATCATATAAACATATTTTTGTAGACAATATGAATGAAGCAGACTTTAAGAAGTAGATTGTGTTTTTTCTGACATAGAGCCTACGAATGTTGTCTCTATTCTCATCTCATCAGATTTCCTGAAGATGGACAGTCTGGTAATTATGATTTTGATACAAAAGTAATTAATTACCTATACTCCTAATATTCTCACTTCGTTAGGTAGACGTTCATGTTCTTTCTCAGCTCCTACTGTTTGGAACTCTCTGCCTCCTGATCTTCGCTCATGTTCTACTACTTCCACTTTCCATTGTAGGTTGAAAACACATCTCTTCCCACCATAGACTTTTCATCTTTCCTGACTGTTTGTTTTGATCAGCGGACCGGCATCATTTAAGATCTTTTTCTTTCTCTTCTGCACATGTTTTTTTTCAGATCTTTTGGGGTGAATCTATTTGTAGTGTCATATGATGAGGGACGTTCCTAACGTCATCCTTGTATGTGGTAACGGATGGTAAACCTTTATTATTATTATTATTACTATTATTGTTATTATTATTATTATTATAGCATATCATGCCAAAGGCTGGCTACCCTGTAGCCTACTGGATCATGTTGTTGTTGTTGTTACAGGTGGACAAGTGTGTAAGTTATGGACCATGTTGTTGTTGTTGTTGTTGTTGTTGTAGGTGGAGGAGTGTGTAAGTTATATTCACGGTGAGCTGAGTGAAGTCCTGGGGACATCTTCTAATATGAACTGTATAGAGGAACGTCTCGTTAACAGGTTTTCAAGTAATTAGTTAATCATTTAACCCAATCAATCAATTTTTAAGCAGCATTAATTGAACTGGAATGATTAAACAGAAAATTGTCTAAATTTCCTATCGGTTTAAACATGTGGTATTAAAAGTGATAAACATCAACCTAGTTGATCATTTCACTATAATGCGCATTTACTTTATTACTTATTCTCCAGCCTACTGGCTGGAGCCAGTGGCGAAGTCGGTAAGATACTCGACAGTGGATCAGTTGATGCGAGTTCAAGTCCTGGGCTCGCCCGTCACTGACATCGAATTAAAAAGTTTTTAATAATTAGAATGACTAAGTAGCGTAGGGGTAACGTCATGAAGTTTTAAATGACTTATCCTTTGGTGAATTGAACCCTCGCGGATTCGAATCCCAGCCGCGCTGATCTGAGAGTAAAATCTCGAACATTCACTGGACTGACTATATGGAAAATGGACTAATTTGCCTAACGGTTTAAACATGTGGTATTAAAAAGTGATAGATATCAACACAGTTGATCATATCACTATAGTGCGTGTTTACTTTTTTTTTATCGCTTTCGAGCGAGGAAACTGACGTTAACCTTAGCTTTACTACCTTTTGACTCTTCTTGTCTGGAAGCAAATTAACTGTTGCTCTTTCTAACGATCTAACATGTCTGAGGCCCCAACAGTAACAACAACAGAATTAGAGTGCTACTGTCGTCCATGACAACAGTGAACACTATGGTACCAAATTCAATCCGATGAGCAGAGTGTGGGGTCCGAAAACTCTTACCACATTGTTTCAGTTGTTTTACCGGTAGAAGTATTTGCTATTTCCTGCTAATAACCGCTGCTCGCTGTCTGCATTTTGCAGAATTGCTCAGTCGTTCAGTGCCAGAGAGCTGGATGTTGTGGTGGATAAAAAGGACAAATTCAAGAAGTATTAACTATAAATACTTTGTTATTTTGTTATAATATTTATTATTACTTATTATTATTATTATTATTTAACCCCTAAGAAGGGGATGCTTTTAAAACAATTTTAATCTTGCTCTCTACTCCCAAATGCCGTGTCACCAAAGGTACCACGGAAACAAACTGCATTGTATCGCTACAGAGCCGTTGACAAACGTTGCCACAGGAAAGATTTCTCACGTACATGTAGATTTCCATATAATTCTCGTTATTATTATTATTCATTTATTTATTTATTACATCATTTTGTTATTTTGTTATAAAATGTCTGATTCTTTCATCATCAGCGACTCTCATGTTAGCTTTGAGGAACTTAATTGAGCTGTCGAGAACTGTATGAGTTCATAGGGGGTGTATAAGACAGATATTGCAGTGAACGATACAGGATTTTTTTCTTCTAAACGTCTCTCAACTTACAGTTAATTTTCTCGGATCAAGTCTTATCTTCTATGACATGGCCAGTCTAGACTGCAGATTTAATGTCTCTCGATTCACCTTTAGTTTTTAAAGTTATACTTTGAAATTCTGTGTTTGAAAATTATTAATTTTTCTAATATTACCTAATTTAGTCTCATTATCTTTGATTTATCTGCAACTTTTTCTATTGGAAATTTGCTCATTCTGCAATGTCTGCTGGTATATAGATTCGTGATAACTCTGTGCATTTTAGTAGGACTACACTTACGGACTGCTCTATGTAAACTGTGATTAAACTCTGATCTATTTCAATTATAGTTGAATCTTGGACTTGCACTGTTTTGATCTCGCTTTGTCTTGTGGTCTCTGTGTACTCAGTCGTCATCGTGTGGTGCTTTGGCGCCTGTTTGTGTAGAGTCTGCAAGAGACATCCCTGACATTGCCTTATGGCGAGGAACCGGACGTTAAATTTGTATTGATTGATTGATTATCATGTTTTTGGCTTATACTTTTACAGTCACACGGAGTTAGTAAATTCTACAATACTAAGGCTATTATTTTACTGAGAACTGCCAAAAATTACTGTTGATTGATGATTTATTTATTTAGACTATTTAGATTTAATTATTTATTTTATATCGTTGAATTTATAAAATCAGATTGATTCATCAAGCTGTTATTTAATTGCTTTATTATTTGACTTATTGACACTTATTGATTGGTTGATTGATTGACTGTTAGCTATAACAAGCAGCCTGTGCACTGTTTGTTGCAGTAAACTGTTTAGAAAGAAAGTGGAAGAAATGTTGAATCAGTTATCAGAGTCAAACGATTCTGATCATTCTGTCAAAGTCTTCAGGTCCGTATATTACTATTAATATTATCAATTTTTGTATGTTAGATGACTTAAAGTCCATACATAATTAGGTATGTTAGATGATTTAAGATCCATTTATATGTGGACATGAAGAGGAAAGCGGAATACAGAGAAGAGTGGAGGCGTTATACACCATGGACCTGCAGTAGGAAGTGCATTAAAAGAGAGAAATCTCTCTCTGAGTTTAAAGTTGTGGTAGTGATAAAGTTGTGGTGCTGATAAAATGTCCAGGCGGACTATAGGTTCAAAGTAATCAAAAACTCATTAATCATTCAGACAGAAAGAGAGACAAACAGACACACAGACTGACTGGCTGGCTGACTGAGAGAGAGTGAGTGAGAGAGAGAGAGAGGGAGCTAGGTAAATGTATGTTTATTGAATGATGCATTTAATTGATTTATCAGGTGTTCCACTTGTAAAAGAATTCTGACCAGTGAATTTCACAGAGATATTCAGTGTCTCTCCAATAGGTAGTACTCGTATATTTTATACTGCTAGATTTCTAATAACACTGTTCATTTATATTTATTTTGTTTATGTAATTTTTTTAAAATTGTCCTGGGCTGTAAAAGGCCCTGGGCTAAAAAATAAGATAAAAGAGACTTTATTTAATTAAAAGTTTAAAAAAAGCGATTAAAATAATTCCTCTGCACTCTGGGAAAATAATTCCTCTGCACTCTGGGAAGCCGCATTAGCCAAAGTGCCACTGAAACAGACTGCATTGAATCGTTGGAGAGCAATTGACAGTCGCTGCCAAAGAAAATCTTTTTCGCGCTTATCACCAGTAATAGCGCTGGTCATTTTATGTAATTATTTTCCATGCATTGAATGCATTATGTAATGTATAATATACGTTGTATAATTATATTCTAACTATATATTAGAATTACATGATAGCCTGATGTGCCAGAATTTCATTGTAATAAATACTTGGAAGAATTATTTGCCATTAATACTATGTAAGAAGAATAATTAGTTTAAAAATCAATGTAAATATTTATTATTTCACAAAAATTTAAAATCCTTAAAAATTATAAGCAACTCCAGTTTCTTTAGAACATATTATTTTCACTATTATTGCTTTTGTTGTTAATATTTCTGAAGCCGTTACTTAGTTCTGTTGCTTTTATTTCTATTTTTATTATTTTTAATTATGAGTTTTATAGTGACTTTTACTTTTCTGCAAATTACTATTAAATTCACTTCTAGTATTTGCTTTTGCCAATTTTATCTACTGTTATTATATTCTTGTTATTTTTAATTGTTTTTTGTTTCTAATTGCTAATATTTATTTTGCTATTATCTTTTCTCTTGTTATTTGTTCTTTGTTGTTTTTGTTATTAGTAATTCCGTTGTTATTTCAGGCTGACAGTAGATAGCACCGGTAAACTATCTCACTGCCACTCTGTTGACACTAGTTTTGACATCAACTCGTTTCTGAAGGACCTGAAGCAGGATAGACCCTGGTCAGAGGTCTACTGGGTGCTCTGGTCTCTACTCAACACCCTGCTCTGTACCTCGTGTGGTCGCCTCTTCCAGTGCTCAGAGCTCTCGACGTGTAGCTATCATCCCCAGGGGGCTGTCTATGAGAGGAGCGATCAGTTAACCCCGGGTTTCTTCCCCTGCTGTGGACAAAGCGCTCTGAGATTTGATCCAGCTGCTCTAAATACTGTGAGCTGTGGTCTTCAGTCTGCAAATGTTTAGCTTCATCTAGTGTACTTAGCTTTATGTTTAGTGTACTTAACTTTATGTTTAGTGTACTTAGCTTTATGTTTAGTGTACTTAGCTTTATGTTTAGTGTAGTTAGCTTTATGGTTAGTGTACTTAACTTTTTGTTTAGTATACTTAGCTTTATGTTTAGTGTACTTAGCTTTATGTTTAGTGTAGTTAGCTTTATGGTTAGTGTACTTAACTTTTTGTTTAGTATACTTAGCTTTATGGTTAGAGTACTTAACTTTTTGTTTAGTGTACTTAGCTTTATGTTTAGTTTACCTAGCGTTATGTTTAGTGTACTTAGCTTTATGTTTAGTGTACTTAGTTTTATGTTTAGTGTACTTAGCTTTATGTTTAGTGTACTTAGTTTTATGTTTAGTGTACTTAGCTTTATGTTTAGTGTACTTAGCTTTATATTTGCATACAGGATGAGTTAGAGAATGGATCAGATGAAAACTTTACATGTTTCTTAAACAATTGAGAGATTGATGATACTGAAAACGAATCTGTATCTATACTACATTTACTAAATAATTCTTACATGAATTAACAACCACCATTTAGTCTAGCTAAGTATATAACTTTGGGGACTGTATATATGACTGACTGGCTGGCTGGCTGGCTGGCTGGCTGGCTGGCTGGCTGGCTGGCTGGCTGGCTGGCTGGCTGGCTGGCTGGCTGGCTGGCTGGCTGGCTGGCTGGCTGGCTGGCTGGCTGGCTGGCTGGCTGGCTGGCTGGCTGGCTGGCTGACTGTCTCAGAGCCTGCCCGACCGATTGATGGACCGATTGATTGATTGATTGATTGAAGGGATGTCGCATGAGGGATCATGTGTATGATGATAGAGCCAGTACTAACAGTATGACCAGTGACTCTGGAGCCCGTGCTCTCTCTAAGCAGATCTACGAAGAACTACTGAGTCATCGAGATCTCATTCGTTCCTCACTGCGTCAACTCATTCCAGAACATTCTGTACAAAACAAACACGAGTAAGCGCCAAAATTCTTAAAAATTCCTCAGAATTCAAGCCCTAATTCATCAATATTTGCTTGAATTCACTCAATTTCATCAAAATTCGCCAGATTTTTCCAGAATTCTTCATAATTCCCCAGAACTCACTAGTACCATAATAGTCTCTCTACTTAGCTCCTCTATGACTTAGTGAATGGGGTTTTACTTGAAGGCTATTGGTTGATTTATGCACAAATGGAGTTTTATTTAAAGGCTATTGGTTGATTTATGCACTAATGGGATTTTATTTGAAGGCTATTGGTTGGTTTATGAATTAATGGAGTTTTACTTGAAGGTTATGGGGTTGGTTTATGCACTAATGGGGTTTTATTCGGAGGCTATTTGTTGATTTGTGCACTAAGTGATAATCAATTCATTGACGATCATAATCTTAAGATTAATTTGAATAATGTCGAGCTCAACAAAGTTAACTCAATCAAATTCCTAGGTATATGGATTGATGATAATCTAAATTTCAAGCAACATATTATATATTTATCTAAAAAATCAATAATCTAAACTCTATATACTCCAATGCTATATGCTCGAAAACAATTTCTACCTGCTTACTGTCGTGAAATGATTTTTCATACTCTTATATACTCATATGTTACGTATGGAGTTGAAGTTTACGGTAATACAACTGAGTCTGCTCTTCATCCATTACATGTTTCTATTAATAAAGTCTTGAGGAATCTACAAAATCATAATCGTTTCTACAATGTTAAGCAACTTTATATGAATTATGATATCCTTCCAATTGCCCTTTTACATAAATTCTCAATTGCTAAACTTATATATAAGCATTTACACTTTCCTAATACTTTGTCTACTGCTATTAGTGATCTTTTTATTCATAGTAAAACCTCGCACAACTACATAACCAGATTATCATTAACTGACCATCTATACTTACAATCTAACCGTGCATTCTTCTCTTCGACGCTATTCAACAGCTACAAAATTTGGAATAGTCTACCAGACCATATCAGATCCATCCAAAACCGTAATAGATTCCAAAAGCTTCTTAGCAATCATCTACATGCTAGTTGGTTATCATAATTATTCATGTTTCTCGAGTGTCGATTTGTTATTTAATCTGCTATATTCTTACTAACTTAATTTTTAGTCTGGATCGATATGATAGTCTAATTATGCTACACTTCTAAAGTCTAATGACTTAAATTTAACTTAATAACTTAAATAATTTAATAGCACGTAAATTTACGTGTTTATATGTTTTATCGGTGGCCAGCAAGATAGGGGTATGCCCTCACTGGTGGCCGATATGCTGGTAGCTATTTGATTGCTATGTCTTGAGCACATCTGCACACCTGTGTTTATTTTAAGTGCACTTTTTATGGTTGTGTGTTATTATGATCTACACTATGTTGAATCTGTGTTTGTAATCTGTAATTGTCAATGGATTGGTGTTGATGCTGAAAGAAACACATATCTCCTAAGTGGAAGAGTAACACGATAGCACTGGATTTTTGGTTCTTTTTTCAATTATTATTTTAGAAATGTTCAACCAGTGGTTTGTGTGACTCGTTAAGCAAATTGTTATAAGATTAATTTGATGGCAAGTTAGAACTTCAGTGTTCTCGCTCGATCTCCTTTGATTGACGTCCCTGACATTGTCTTATGGCGAGGAACCGGACGTTAAATTCTTATTGATTGATAATCATATTGCTGGCTGGTAGTCGAGCTGTAAGAATTTAACACTATATTCCTCTTAAACAGGTGACGTTAGCGATCACTTAAATGATTTAAGTAATGCTGGGGAAATGGAACACTCTTACATTAGCAATAGCAAATAAGGTTATCTATGTAAATTTCTATAGATATAATGAATCAGTTTCAATTGAAATTTTTCTCTTCGACTTTTCGTATCCACCAAATGTCCATGACCTGAGACCAACACGTAAACCTCCATTCCGCTAGTACCCTTCCTTGGACTACCACCCGGAATTTGGCTTGCACCGATTTTGGCCCCTCACTCTGCTCATCGGTTGTAATTTGGTTCAACAACGTTCGATGTTGTCATGGACAATAGTAGCACTCTAATCGTTTTCTTGTTGCTGTTGTTGTTGAATGAATTTATTTTAGTAATGGACAAATAAATTAAATATTGAATAATGGAGTTAATGTTTTGCAACGATAGGTAGATTATGAGGTTTTAATTACCTTTTGTTTGCTGTTTGTTTCAGACAGATGCATCTGGAATTATTTAGACTAGGTGGGTTAACTGCTGCTGCTGATGATGACACTTCTTGCTTCTCTAGAAATTACAAGAGAATCATGGTGGGTGCTCTGCGCTGTTGATACTATGTTTTTGATGTTTTCACAGGCAGTAGTCCATATAAAGGTTTTCGGTTACTATGCTTACTTCAACTGATGTGGTTCATTTGATTGATTGATTGACTGATTTAATGATTGAATGATTGATTTATTGATTGATTGATTGATTGATTTTGTAGCCATTGTTCTATGTCTGTGTTACTACTGCTGGCAGTGTGTTTGATTGTGTGCAGGTTAACTCTATGGAGTTGTCAATATCGACTTGGATACTAATTTAGTTGCTGTGACGTTGCTTGCATGAGTTATTGATTAATTGATTGATTGATTGAAAGATTGATTTATTGATTGATTGGCCGATTGATTGATTGATTGGCCGATTGATTGGTTGATTGGACGTTTGATTGATTCATTGGGTGACTGATTCGTTTATTAATTGATTATATTGATCAGTCACCGGATGTCTGTAAGACATTCGATCACGGATCAGGATGTGCAGTGTTCAAATCAGGGGCTTGCCCGTCACTAACATCGCTTTCAAGTGAGTAAACTGACTTTAACACTAGCTTTACCAGCTTTTTAAACGATCACTCAATTTATTGTTTAAGTGATGATTGATTGATTGATACAGAGTAACATGGGAGATAAAGCTCTGGCATCATCAGGTCATGACGTTCCACCTGATGACAAATATGATGACAAAAGTGATGACGATGATGATGAGGAAGAAGGAAAAGGTAGTGATAAGAAGGGTAATGAATATGTTAGTGTTGTAATGTAATCAATATCAATCAATCAATTTGATTAACTGTTCAATCAATAGTTGAAGCTGTAACATACTATACTATACAGTTTTACGGCTAATCAACTCTGCGAAAAATATAGGACAATTCAAAGAAAATTATGATTTAAAATTATTATTTAAAAATGTATTTCTATTTCTTAACATTTGTTTTGACATAATTCTTCTATTTTGTCTGTTGAATCTTCACAAATTAAAATACAATACAATCCGTGTTAACCCTGCAAATATTTGATGCAGTATTGAAGCAGTATTCGACTATTATTGACTCGTATAATCCTATACAATCTTATTATTATTGTGTCGTGTTTGTAGTGGCTCATAGAAAACACACAAGAGTTGGTAACACTGAGATCAGTCCTGCAGTGAGCCCCATGGCTCTCTCAGGGTCAGTATTACTTGTAATGTTCGTCTCGATAGTTTATTGGTTGACGTCGCCAACTTTGGACTGTTTTATATGCTGGTAGTAGTAGAGCATTTAATGGAATGATGTTTCTTCAAAGCACACTGCTCATCCGTGATTATATCTATCACTTTTAATGCGCCAGTTTTAAAGCGTTAGGCAGTTATAGATTTGATTCCATAGTTACCAGACTTGTGATTGTCCCGTGAATTTTCTGTGATAGGAACATCGAGAACTTTAATCAAGCTCTGTACCTTCTTGATGTATTGATGCAGCCGTTAGTAGAGAATCATTTAAAATTCACTTTTCTATTGTTTCGTATGCATACTAATGTACTCATGTTATGTATGTAGTTGAATGTAAATTACTGACTTATTGATTGATTGATTGATCGATCGATTGATTGATTGATTGACAACAGAGCCGGTAAGCTAGGAGAATGGGACAACAGTAGGTCACTCAGGTATAATCAGGACTCTCAGCGTGAAGCAGGTGCGTAACATTAAGCTCAACAGCATCTTCTAATCTAATTGCGTATCGCTAAAACATTCCGAAGTAAACGGAAATTGAGAGTGTAACGCCCGGAATACTGAAGCAATGATCTGTTAGGACCTCTGTTATTTTTAGTTTACATCAATGACATTGACATAGATGTAGTATCTAAATTTAGTAAATTTGCAGATGATTCTAAAGTAGCAAAGGTAGTAAACAACATTGAAGATGCTGAGATTTTAAAGTATGATATAAAAATGTTACAGAACTGGTCTAGGGATTGGCTAATGGAGTTCAATGCTGAGAAATGTAGAGTTATGCATATAGGGAATAATAATTTAGAAATTGAGTATACATTGAACAATATTAAACTAAAATCCACAAACAGTGAGAGGGATTTAGGAGTCTTTGTGGATAGCTCTTTTAAATTTAGTGAAAATTGTAATAAAGTTGTAAATAGTGCTAATTGTGTATTAAGAATGATTAAAAGAACAATTGCATGTAGAAATAAAGATATTGTGGTAAGGCTATATAAGGCTCTTGTACGGCCCAAACTTGAATACTGCGTTCAGGCTTGGTGCCCATATCTTAAGAAAGATATCGATAAATTAGAAAGGGTACAAGCCAGAGCAACAAGGCTGGTATTTGACTGTCAAAAACTTAGTTATGAGAATAGATTAAAATTCGTAGGATTAACCTCTTTAAGTGAGAGAAGAACTAGAGGAGATTTAATAGAAGTTTTTAAGATACTCAAAGGCTTCAGCAAAGTTAACCATAGTATTTGGTTTAATTTATCAAACAACAGAAACACAAGGGGACATATTTATAAACTTAGTAAATTTAGAAGTAGACTAGATTTAAGGAAATTTTTCTTTAGTCAGAGAGTTATAAATGCTTGGAATAGTTTGCCAAGCGAAGTTGTGGAAGCAGAATCAGTGAATGCTTTTAAAAATAAATATTATAAATATAAGAACATGTAAATTAGATGCTAATTGCATGTTCAGTGTTATACATAGGCTACCTATAAATTTCACATGTTGACATGAAGTCTGTATGATTTGATTTCTGTTAATTGGTTTTAGTTAAGAGCCTGATGAGTCTTAAACAAGCATATAATTGCTTCTTGACTCTGTACTGTTATGTTATGTTATGTTATCTTCCGTTAATTGCACGTATGGTAAGAGGCGACTATGGGAGAACTGAGGAAATGATAATAATAATAATATAAAAATAATAATAATAACCTCTGAAAATTTATATATCGGTGTCATGGCCGGTGTCCGTATAAAGATGTATAACAATACAAACAGCATGTCCTGCACCGGCTTCTTCCGCCGCTTAAATATAATTTGAACTTTAGGCTCAGGGAGAGGGCTCTTCCTTTCTCTTTACCATCTAAGCGCTCACCTTTGATGGATAGGAACATTATAATTAAATTGATAAAGACTCTTATTAAGTCTTTTTAAAAATTTGTACATGTGTTTATTGCTTTCTGTTTTGCTATTTGCATGTGTGTAAGTTTTCTGCGGTATATCAGATATCATGTAATAAACGAATATATAACTGCACTTAAGTAGTTGCTCGTCGTTGTTTGTCAGATCAGAGACGAATGAAAGAGATCATCAGCTACTTATCCAATCACCGGCCGCCCAGGGACAGAAATGAGCGCGCCAAGCCTAGAGATGTACACTTGACTATTAATATATTAACATCCTTGGAAACGAATCAATCAATCAATGACCTCATCCATCAATACGTCAATGATGATGTTGCTATCAGCGTCTCACTGGAAACCAGGGATGTTCACATAGAAAGCTCTATAAAGCGTTTACAGTTTAACGTCCATTTTCTAACTAGAAATCGTCTCAGTGACTGTGTAAGCTCCGGATTTGACCTCTGTATAAAATGATCGGCAGTGGAAGGCCTCGTGTATCAGTGGTAGAGAACGAGAGAATAAGACTGCGGTACCACTTGGGTATTCTCATCCGTATCATAACCCACATGTTGTGTTGTCGTTATGGACCCAGGTCAAAGAATAACCGCCGTAGTTAAGATACTTTCCTAGTTAGACTTTACTAGGCTGGAGCCAGTGGCGATGTCGGTAAGATTCGCGACCGCGGATCAGAATGTGCGCGGCTCAAATCCTTGGCTCGCCCGTCACTGACATCGCTTTCGAGTGAGTAAGCGGACGTTAACCTTAGCTGTACAGTGGCGACCCCATAAAATACACGTAGAACATAACGATATGATTAAACAAGTCAATTATCATCAGCCGCACACCAGTTAAGTTCATTTCTAGTCAAATTGATTGATTCACTGAATGATGTATTAGAACAGCCTAT
The DNA here is from genome assembly GCA_905160935.1 of Enchytraeus crypticus. NCBI lineage: Eukaryota > Metazoa > Annelida > Clitellata > Enchytraeida > Enchytraeidae > Enchytraeus > Enchytraeus crypticus. The sequence continues at coordinate 647,322 of CAJHZI010000476.1, read as the reverse complement.
TTGATTTGAGCTTATGTCACTGTATCATAAAGAGGTGATTAGCATATCTTTTCTTGTTTTGTCTGCTGCACCTAAATAATTGGGCCTACTTCTAACCTATTTAGTGCAACTTAACAATGTGAATTATTTCTGCTGCTTTTCTATGTTTTCTACATTCGCACAGTACGCTGGGGGACTCTTCTCCAGGCTGCAGCTGCAGTGGAAACAAGCAAACACAACTTCCTCCAAACCTCTCAATCTTCTCAACAGGTTAATTGATTGATTGATAATTGACTGATTGATTAATTTCTTAAATTTTATAGACTGAGGTGAAAATATCAGTTTAACTGTGTCTCTGTTGTGTACTACTTACGACTCCGTTGCAGTCTGTATTTGCAAGAAAGTTGTTATGGTGGTTAACTGCAACGCTCTATCAAAATTATGTCGCTCAGCCAATGACAGCACATTCCTTCAGGCTGATCGACAAATCAGATTACTTCATTAACAAAGCTAACCTTTTACTTTCTAAACCTTAGGATAACTAAACCTTAGTATAACTAAATCGTGGTGTAACTAAACCTTAGTATAACTAAACCTTAGTATAACTAAACCTTAGTTTAACTAAACCGTGGTATAATTAAACCGTCGTATAACTGAACCGTGATATAACTAAACCTTAGTTTAACTAAACCGTGGTATAACTAAACCGTGGCAAAGCTGAACCGCGGTGTTAAGGACCTTTAAATCTTTTGATAAGTGCATCAACTGAGCTGAACCAACAGGCTTGTTAGCAAGTTGTTCGACAGTGGATCAGTAGGTGCAGGATTCAAATCCAGTGCCCCCCACCCCGAGTAGGAAGCTGATGTTAAACTTGGCCTAAACTCAATAATGTAGATATTGTTTAAATAGCTTATAATTTTACTATTTAAAATGTGTAAATGATTATGTAAAATAGCCACTCACTTACTAATTAAAACAGTTTAATAATTGATTCATTGTTTATTTATGGCTTTTTAACTCCGTCCTCCATTGCTGGTTAACAGACTGAAAGCCCTGGATACCTGGAAGTAAAACTACTGTTTTCTTCCTGGTCTTTTTCAAAATGCCAGGATCGAACAAATATTTTTTCACACAGATCATACTTACGAATGAAAACGTTTTCTACTTATTCATCAGTATCGATGAATTTGTTGTTCATTGACAGCGATGAATGTATGTGTCCATAAATTCATAGCTATCGATGAACTTATTTTCCAAATATTTTTCGGTACCGATGAATTTGTTATTCACATATTCGCTACTATCGATGACTTTGAAGTTATCAAAATTAAAAACTTTAAATTTCACTTATTAAGGTGATTATGCCTACAAATGTCTCCTCCAAGTTATTAAGAAGCTTCTTTTCACCTTTATTTGTCTCAACTATTTTTATCTTTAGGCCTATTCGAAAGTATGCAATAAACATTCTTCTTAAATTTCCGTTACCTGAACAGCTACGGGACCTGTAGTATGAAACTTGCATGTATTACGTTTTGCATAATACACATTTTCTTAAAATAATTAAAATAAATTTTGTTAATAGATTTAATAAAGAAATTTTCTTAAAATAATTTTCTAAGATTGATGATAGTCTGACCGTGGTTGAGAAAAAGAAGTGCATCTGGATATATTTTGATGTGTTTTGTTGTTTCAGAAGAAAGTCAAGACTCTGAATGATTCTAGTAAATACAAGATTCTGAATGATTCTACTAAATACAAGACGCTGAATGGTTCTAGTAAATACGAGCCTGTGACGGCGTGTATTAGGAGATTGTACTGTGATCTCTTAGATAGATCTTAGATCAATCACTAAGAACGAAAGAGAGAAAGAGAGATCGTATTATAATGACAAATCTTTGATTAAAGATGCCGTCATATAATATATATTTTTAGTGGAGGTGCACGTACATGTAAATATTGTCTAGAATTAAATCTTACTTTACTTGCTACATTGTAATATTAGTTAATAGGCTCTACTGTAGGTCTGATATAAATTCGCTATAAATAAAATTAATCTTATGGCGGTGGTAACTTCGAAAATATTGAGATGCTAACTTGCTACAATAATAATAATAATAATAATAATAATAATAATAATATTACGAATAATAATAATAATGATAATAATAATAATAACAATAATAACAATAATAATAACCCATAGCCTTTGAGATCATGGACCCATAGGCCTACATTCTGTAGGCGCAGACTTCATTGATGTGATAAGCAAGAGGACTACTGCCATTACTGGAGATCTACGCTAGAAATTTTTCCTTTGGCAACGTTTGTCAATGGCTCTGCAGCAATACAATGCAGTTTGTTTCCGTGGTACTTTTGGTGACACGGCATTTCGGAGTAGAGAGCAAGATTAAAAAAGGAATCCCCTTCTCAGGGGTTAAAATAATAATTATAATAATAATAGTAATAAAAATTATAATTATTGTAATAGGGGCCTAATGATAATAGCCTAATAATAATAATAATGACACTCATTATATTTAGATGATCAACTATAGGCCTACATGTTGATATCTAGCTATCATTCTAAAGACCACATGCACCGTTAGGAAATTTGTTCACTTTCTGTATAACCACAGTAGGCCTATTGTGTTAATATCGTATATTTTACTCTCAGCTCATCTGCCCGGATGCGAATCCACGAGAGTTAAATTTATCTCAAGATCTGTGTTTCAAAACTTCATTAATCTGCCTGACGGCTCTAACCACTGCACCATTGAAGCATTCTAAATTATGTTGAGCGTTAGCCTATTGATATAGGCCTAATGTATTTAGTTGCATATATCTGAAATTTGTTTACTGCTCCGTCAAGCGGCTGTTGAATGATATTAATTTCGATTTTTTTAAACTACATGTACTTAGCTAAAGATAGCTCTGCAAACAATTATTTTTGCTACATATCATTTGTAGGCCTAATGCAGGAACAAAAGATGGCTGGAACTGAAGTTAACTGAAATTTGGCCTTGAATAATTTTGAGAGCTTTAAAAATTTCACCCAGGCTTCTCTTTGGAGGTTTTCCATCTCAACCTTCTCTAGAAATTGAGAAAAGTATTTGAATTGACAAGAAAAGCCGTAGTTTTGCTTACTCAAATCTTGAACGGATAGGCTAGCTTATTATAGTTGTTTACGCCAGAGAATAATTATATTAGAATTCAAGCATGTGTCGAATAGAATCCTTATAAAATGTATTAGAACGTCTCAATAGCGTAGAGGTAATGTTATGAAGTTTTAAATGACAGGTCTGTGGTGAATTGAACTCTCGTGGGTTCGAATCCCAGCCTCGCTAACCTGTGAGTAAAATCTCGAACAATTATAGGAATGGTTATACAGAAAATAGTTTAAATCGGTTTAAACATGATGTATTAAACGTCAATGATAGATATCAACATAGTTGATCATTTCACTATTATGCACGTTAAATATTTCTTTACTTATCCAGTTATAGGCCTAAAATAAATCTTAACTTGAAGGAAGTCTTAAGATTGTTTCCTGTTCTTGTTTACAGAAGTTTGTTTACTAGTTTTGTTAATGTATTGATTTATTGTTAATTATTAATTTATAATTTTAAATGCTAACTTATTAATTTATGTAACTATAGCTTTTAATGCAAAATAAGATAGTAGTATACCAATAGTAATAAAAAGATCATATATATTGGAATACAAACAAAAATGATAAAATAAATATAAAAATAATAGCTCAACAATTTGCTGATGATGGTGTACGGACAAAAGCCCTCCCAGACAAAAGCCCCCGGACAAAAGTCCCCCTGGACAAAAGCCCCCGGACAAAAGCCCCCCCCCCCGGACAAAAGCCCTCCCGGACAAAAGCCCCCCCCCCGGACAAAAGCCCCCCCGGACTTCAGAGATCAGTTGATCACAAGAACATATATAGTTATATGTATTTTATAATTCTGTAGTTCTGACGCCCCTGCCCAGTAAATGTTAGTCGAAGCTGTGGAAGGCACAGGGGGCCCACCTCGCCATACGTAGAATCCCCAAGAATAGTGGTATATCATGCTGGATGATGTAAAGATACACCTGTATGTGAGCATGAAGAGAAAACGGAAGACAGGTAGGCTAAGAGTCGATCGAAGCCTCATATGCCATGGACCTGCAAGTAGACTAAGAGAGAGAGAGAGAGAGAGAGAGAGAGAGAGAGAGAGTACATGTATAAGATTAACAGCTGCATGACTGAACCCACTCTAGTGACGGACATGATCAGGAATGATCGGAGATTTGAGAATTATTCATAAATAAATGTACAGTATACTACATATAAGCCTACTATGGAGAGTGTAACACTTCAATGGCTTCAAAATTATTTTATATTATTTATAAATCACGATGTATAATTACGTGAAATCATATTACATAAAATTACGCTCGTCAAAGTTTAGCGTTAGCACCATGTCATTTCGCCATCACCGCATTCATTTCGTTTTCCTGTTATGGGTCATTCCAGAATAAGATTTTTGAAATAAAGAATAATATTATGACGCCGTATAATGTAAGCTCAATTAAAATCGTATGAAATGTTAATTTTTTCATTTTGCTCATCGGCTTGGATATATCTCAATAATGCTCTATGCGGCCATGAACGACAATACAGCACTGTAGGCCTAATTTATGCAATTTAAATTTTCAATTTAAGTCAATGTTATTTTGAATCATTTTCGACGAAAAATAAATCTAACTAAATTTCAGAATTTTTAAGATAAATAATGCAAAAAATCTTAGGGAAAAAGAAAATCAACTGAGCACCATAATAATCTAGAGTTACAATTTTATACGGTGTAGAACCTAAAATAACCTTAAGACGTTTAAGACCTTTAAACTGCTCGTATTCGATAGTGTTATCTAGAAAGCATTAGAAATGATAAGAAAAGCCCCTTCTTAATTTTTATGCAGTACCAAAGTAGAGTATATGCACAGAGTAATAGATTGTAGGCCGAGGCCTATAGGCCTACATTAAGTTCTTTAACTACGGAAATTTTGCAACATCAGATTTAATTGCAAGGTTTAAGGTGCATTAAATTTCATTCAGTTACACTAGATAACATATCTATATGACTATCAATTCAACTTTCAAAGATTTGATTATCAAATTTAATGATTTCAGAAATATTTTTTAGTTTGTTGTATCAAGAATTGTGTGGCTTCGTTGGGTACACGACGCTACATGAGCTGACCCAGAAACGATGATCGATCTAGGTCAAGTCACTTGCTTCCTATTGGTTGAAATTTGTGAGTTTCGCAAAGGTCTATTCGTGCTTGGCAGTAAGACGCTTTAGAGATAATTATTAATAATATATGACGCTTTTAATAATTATTAACTGAACTACTTTAATCAGCTATTGGTGCCTTTAACACTGTGTGACAGAAAATACTGTATTTGGTTCTTCTCGCATTTCTAGAAATGAGGCCAGCACACGACCAGAGTTATATGAGGGTATCATTTATTAGTGCAATTAATTAATTGCCTATTTTCATTTTTAATCATTAAATAGAAGTGGTGACATGCAGCAGCTTGTCATATTCCTGGAAGGAGGAATGGCCACCTTGTTTCGATAATTCCCGCTGAGCTCTAATAATTGCTTTTGTTTCGTGCAGGGATTCCATATTAATCTTCTGTCTCTCCCGTCCACTCCAATTTCTCTTAAAATTCCTCACAACTTCATCCAGTTTACCCTGTCAAAAGGATAGATATAACATTTTTAGTGCTAAATGACTTTAATTATTTCTATTCATCATTTTATTTATCTTATACATTTTTATTCACCATTTTTTGATGTTCTTAAGAGTGAGTTTGACAGAAAATACTGTGCTGTGTTGTGCCCGCCTTCCTAAGAATGAGACCGGCACAAGTCTACAGTTATAGGAGCGTACCAGTAAATAGTGCAACTAGTTAATCAACTGATTAGCAAGCTACTACTACTCACGATACACCAGTACACAAGTACGAGTAACAGAAAGCTGTTAATCACCTTGTCTATAGACGCTTCACCGATTAATGTCATTATATAACAAAAGGCGGTGCTGTATATCGAAATGAAACTGTGAATAACTCAAGCGGGTATAAGATTTATCTTAGAAAATATGATTTTCATAGAAGCCAATACGATACCACAGAACTGTTCTCTGACATTACTTACAACCTTGACATTACTACAACCCTGACGTTGCCTAAGTTACTTTCCGTAGTTATTTAACTACGGAAATTTTGCAAAATGCCGGAATTATTTAATCAATTCTAAAACTATGTTACTTCTTATGTAGAGTAATATCACGTAGCTTTTATTATTATTATAAGGACTTGCAATATCTGCACTTATGAAATGCAAGACAGCTTACTTGGCTTTCAAAAGATGATTAAACTATGGTAATCAAAACTATCAATCTGAAATGTTATCAATCCAACCCTCTCGTAGTCTTCGCTTATTCAGTAAAAATCTTCTCACTGTACCAGACATTGGATCTACCTTGTGTAGACGCTCAAAGAAAAAGAAGAAAACACGAAGGTGTTTTCTTCGCCAACATTATGGAATTCTCTACCACAAGATCTCCGCTCTTATAGTTGTATTAGCACTTTCCAGGGCATGCTAATAACCCATCTCCTTCGGTTATAGGTCAGTATTCTGAACCTCCAGCATCGAACCTAGGACTTGCGCTGTGTTGATCTCGTTTTCTTTTGCGATCTTTTATATAATTTGTCGTCATCGTGTGGTACTTTGGCGTCTGCTGATGCAGAGTCAACTTGAGACGTCCCTGACAATGCCTGAGGACAAGAAACTGAATGTTAAAATATTATGGATTGATTGTAACTGTCTTTTGAGCTGGCTGTATTTAGTCTATTTTAAACTGAATGTCAATATAGAGATTTATGTATCTTAATTATTTAACATGTGCACTCTCGAAGACCAACTAACGATCAAGACAAGCTTAAATAAATAAATAAATAAACGTTGTCTTTAATAAATATATTAATAAATAAAAATGCGCGTTACCTAAACAGAAATAAATGAAACAATTGATCTTTGGTTATGCTTATTATGCTTCAACGTTTTAAAACTAGCGTCGAAGTTGCTTGGCTGTAATTTCTAATATAAACTTGAAGAAATTTCAATCAGTGGAATTTCAAGTTCGTCTTGAACGAAAGCCTTGATCTTCAGTGATCGTCGTCGAAGACACTTGAGCATTCCCATTGGGTGTTTGAATTCGAAATACAGCAACGCCCGTTGTTATATGATGACAATAAGCCCGTGAAGCGTCTATAAACAAGATGATTAACAGCTTTCTGTTACTCGTACTTGTGTAATGGTGTATCGTGAGTAGTAGTAGCTCGTTAATCAGTTGATTAACTAGTTGCACTATTTACTGATACGCTGCTATAACTGTAGCCGTGTGCCGGTCTCATATCTAGGACTGCGGGGGAGTATCCCCAGGACAGTATTTTACGTCAAACACCCTTAAGAGCGTCAATTACCTTATTTAAGTACATGCAGCTAACAATTAATAAAAGTTTATCTCCGGAGCAACCTGCTCCAAGGTGATGATGTTAAGGCGTGTAAATGATATTTGATATTTAATCGTAGATTCTGAAACAGGATCACAAATATTAAATTTTATACAGGAGCTTTAGTAGTTAGTTATGCTTTATTATGTTAAGTTGTTCTATGTTATACTATGTTGTGTTATGTGATGATTTGTTATGGTATGTTGTGTTATGTGATGAGTTGCGATATGCTATGTTGTGTAATGTGATGACTTGCTATGTTATGTTATGTTGTTCTACCGGTAAAGAGAAAAGAAATGTACTGAAACAGACGCGAATTACATGGGTTTCCCTGCTAAGGCAGGAAGCTAGAGTTGTTAGGTTACTTCAATCTTATTCAATACTTAAGAACTCGAGACCTTTATAACATATCATATTATATTACAACATTCACACATACAAGCATACATGACGATACTGTCTCTAAATCATTAATGGCTTGTTACAGTTACCGTTCTCTTAATAAAATATAACTTCTAAAAGTTAATACTTAGAAATGTACTTGAAACACATGACCCAGATAGAAGCTGCCGTCCACAGAAGACAACCCTATAGAAAGACTAAGTAAAACTCAGTTGCTATCTACAGACATGACTACCCTACTATCTAGGAACTACTATATAATGCTCAAGGATCAATCTACATCATATTAGAGCTGCCTAGTGATCAAAGAGACCAGGAATTAGTAGAAAACCCGTTTATACAGTATCATACAAGAAGAAGCGCGACGCATGCGCACTGACCAGGATTTGAATCCACGAACAACTACATGCGTAAGTCGCACATAATTGATATTCCAGTGAAGAAGGATACAAGGTTTAAGTGTCATTAATTAACTGTAGAATAGGAAAGGGTAAATAAGAGTGGATAAAACTAGTCAAAGGATAGCGAGATATAGGACAGGTAAATAATCAGTAATAATAGTGAATGAAACACCAGAATGCTTTCATTCCACTATATTATGTTATGTTATGTTATTCTATGTTATGTTATGTTATGTTATGCTATATGACGACGTGCTATGTTAGTTATATGATGACGTGTTATGCTATGTTATGTTATGTGATGACGTGTTATGTTATGTTATGTTATATAATGACGTGTTATGCTATGTTATGTTATGTGATGACGTGTTATGCTATGTCATGTATGTTATGTGATGACGTGTTATGTTATGTTGTGTTATGTGATGAAGTGTTATGTTATGTTGTGTTATGTGATAACATGTTATGCTATGTTAGTTATATGATGACGTGTTATGTTATGTTGTGTGATGTGATGACGTACAATGTATTGTTGTGTTATATTATTATGATGACATGCTATGTTGCGTTATGTTATGTGATGACGTGTTAAGTTATTTTGTGTTATATGATGAATTATTATGTTATGTTGTGTTATATGTGTTATATTTGAACATGCTATGTTATGTTATGTGATGACGTGTTATTCTATGTTATGTGATGACGTCATTAATGAGCTATGATTCCTTGTAGTGTATGAAGCCAGGCTATGTCTTGTTGTACTGAGCTATTATCAGCTGTTGCGGGCGGGGCCTAGTGATAGATGTGTCGATGATTGACGGTTTGCATAATTATATGTTGTAGTAGGCCGGACCTAGTGATAGATGTGTCGATGATTGACGGTTTGCATACTTATGATGGCGTAGCTTACATGTACCTGATGATGGTATGTTTGCGTTGTAGTAGCAGGGGCCTACAGACTCGACGGTGAACCCGTTATGGAAATAATGAGGCAGCAGAGTACGAGCGAGGCGCCCGTCCCTCGTGGAAGACCAGACTACAACTACAAGAGATTGAAAATTAATTTTAAAAGAGGCGCCGCTTCATCCGCGACAACTACCGACTCAGTTACCTTCAAGCCTTTCTCGGGTCTGAGACATTTTGAGATTTCAAAGTTAACAACCTCGTATTAACTGGCGTTTTCTCATCAAAATATCATGTCAGGGAGAAGTTAAGCTTATATTAAGCGTATATTAGTGATAGTTGATATTTCTATTTATAGTAAGAATTATGTTAGAAACTAATGGATGGAAATAATTATGTAATCTTGTCTATGGACGCTTCACGGGTTTATTGTCATCATATAACAACAGGCCTTGCTGTATTTCGAATTCAAACACCCAGTGGGAATGCTCAAGCGTGTTTAACGACGATCTGTGAAGATCAAGGCCTTCGTTCAAGACGACTTCAGATTCCATTGAATTAAATTTATTCAAGTTTATATAAGGAATTACAGCCAAGCAACTTGGACGCTATTTTTAAAACGTTGAAGCGTAATAAGCATAAACCAAAAAGCGGTTGTTTAATTTATTTATGTTTAGGCAACGTTTATTTTATTTTACTTATTTATTTATTTATATAAGGCTATGCTTATTTATTTCTTTAGCCATTTCATGATCGTTCATTGGTCTTCGAGAGTGTACATGTTAAACAATTAAGATACATAAATATCTATATTGACATTTATATGAAAATTGACTAAGTACATGTACAATTTGCTCAAGAGACAGTTAAAATCAATCAATAAGTATTTAACATCCGCTTTCTCACCATAAGGCATTGTCATCAACAGACGCCAAAGCACCACGCGACGACGACAGATTATATTGACCTTTAACAGAAAAAAGGGTTATTAGTATTAGCTTGCGATGGAAAGTGCTAACACAACTACAAGAGCGGATATCTTGTGGTAGAAAATTCCTTAATGTTGGCGAAGAAAACACAAAGCAGCGTCTGCACAAGGTAGATCTAATGTCTGGTACAGTAAGAAGATGTTTACTGGAGAAGCCAAGACTACGGGAAGGTTGTTAACGTGTCACATACAGTAGATATGATGGTGTATCATAATTTAATCATCCTTTGAAAGCTAAGTAAGCTGTCTTGCTTTCATAAATGCAGTGATTGGAAGTCCTTGTAGTAGTAATAAAAGCTGCGTGATATTATTGTAGGCCTACCTAAGAAGTAATTAAGTTTTTATTATTGAATAAACAATTCTGGCATAAATTGAAAAATAATATTCTATGCTTAGATTTGTTTCACCCATCATTTTGATTTAGTTATCAATTTACTGATTACCAATTACTGATTACCAATTACCAATTACAATCAATTTTGCTTTTAATATATAGTAATTCCAAGGTTGTAGTAACCTCATGGTTGTAGTAACGTCAGGGTTATAGTAATGTCAGGGTAGTAGTAACGTCAGGGATGTTATATTTTAAGGGTTGTAGTAACGTCAGGTTTGTAGTAAAGTTAGGGTTGTAGTATCGTCAGGTTTGTAGTAGCGTTAGGGTTGTAGTAACGTTAGGCTTGTAGTAACGTCAAGGTTGTAGTAACGTCAGGGTACAGTTCAGTGGCATCTCATATTGGCTTCTATGAAAATTATATTTTCTGAGATAAATGTTATACACGCTTGAGTATTCATTCAGTTTCATTTCGAAATACAGCACAGCCAGTTGTTATATGAAGACAATAAACCCGTGAAGCGTCTATAGACAAGATGGCTAACAGCTTTCTGTTACTCGTACTTGTGTACTGGTGTATCGTGAGTAGTAGTAGCTCTTTAATTAGTTGATTAATTAGTTGCACTATTTACTGATACACTCCTATAACTGCAGCCGTGTGCCGGTCTCATTCTTAGGAAGGCGGGCACAACACAGCACAGTATTTTCTGTCAAACATACTTTTAAGAGCATTAAAAAATGATGATTAAAAGATATATAGGATAAATAAAATGATAAATAGCCAGAACTACAGTCTTTTAACACTAAGTAAAAGTTATATCTTCCTTTTGACCGGGTAAACTCGGTGAAAATGTTAGGAATTTTGAGAGAAATTGGAGTGGACTGGAGAGACAGAAGATTCCGTAAACGAAACAAAAAGCAATTATTAAGCTCAACAGGAATTATCGAAAGAAGGAGGCCATTTCTATTTAACGATTACGCAGAGAAAATAGGTAATTAATTAGCTGCACTAATTACTGATGCGCTCCTGTAACTGTAGACGTGTGCCGGTCTCATATCTAGAACTAAAGGGGGTTATTCTCAGGGCAGTGTATCATAATTGACTACTGTTAAATTATCTTGATTTTGTACAAATATAAATGATCAGTGTGTGTGTGGGGTTCGAGTCCTGGGCTCTCCCGTCACTGCCGACGCTTTCTGGTGGAGAAACTGACGTCAACGTCGGCTTTGCCAGCTTTTAACTGAAACAGTCTTTACTTTTGTTTCTATAATTATTTGTAATTTAGTAAAATAAATTTAGTTAAATGTATTATTTACACTGTAAAAATATCTACCCTCAGCATTACAATGCCAACTTTTAAAAGTTAACTTTGGATTTTACTACCTCAAACATTTAGTAAATCAGTCAATCATTCAATTGAACAAGTAAACAAACTATCCATAAATCCTTGAATGCCTTAATATGGCAGGATTGATGATTGACTCATTTTGTGCTGTTTAGTATGAACATTATCCGCTGTTGTCTGCCTTAGTGTGTGGTTCTTTAACATGACGCAGGTTTATAAAGACGTTTTTCAACCTGTTGTTAATTTTTTGCAGTAAGAAAAGTTTTATTTTATAGTTGAAATATTTGGCATAATTCATGTTTATTTGTATTTGAATGCAATTTGTATTTATACATGTATTGCGATGTAAATTTATTGAAGTGCTCTGTGCAGGCACCAATACGAATTCGTCCCTTACGAAGGAGAGGACTGAGAGGGTCAATGTAGCGCATGCTCGGGGGTTCTTGCTGGAATTGTACTTCGTTCAGAATCGGGACGGTATTGAAGGTAAGCAATCAGTCAAATACAAATTGACAAAAATGTTAACTACAGTTCAAGCATGGCTGTAATATTATTGATTCGCTACCTTTTAATTTATCCAACCATGTAATTATTATATCGCTTTATAAAAAATGTATTAAATCATTGATTAAATCAATCGATAAAATTTTAACGTCAGATTCCTCGCCAAAGGCCTGATACACACAAAAAGTCCGGAAATTTGTTTTGTTATTTAAATATTTATTACAATTCCTGAAATGAAACAATTGTTTAGTTTTGATACACAAGGCTACCACGGCGCCTTAAAACCAATTTTAATTTTTAATTGAAGTAAACTGACTGACATTGATCGTCTTGCATTGATCGTGATCGATTGATCGTCTTGATCGTCATTGATCGTGATTGACTGATCGTCATTGATCGTGATCGTGATCGATTGATCGTCGTATTGATCGTCATTGATAGTGATCGATTGATCGTCTTGATCGTCATTGATCGTGATCGATTGATCGTCTTGATCGTCATTGATCGTCATTGATCGTGATCGTCATTGATCGCGATCGATTGATCGTCATTGATCGCGATCGATTGATCGTTGTTTTGTTATTGAAATATTTATTAGAATTCCTGAAATAGACGGCGGGATTAGCGCACTTGGTTTAGTTGCGCGTCAATTATCGAAGTTAAGCTGCATCGACCTCGGTTAGTACTTTGTGGGCGACCAGCTTGGAAGACCGAGTGTTGGTAAAAGCTTAGGAAGGAAAAAGTCCTATAGTGATGGAAGGTTATTCTTAAATCCGCGACGGCTGCAATTGATGCGCCATCAAAAGGCAACGATTTCTAATAACCATGGAGAGGAAGGAGGAAATGGGTCTTAAAACAAGCATCTGTGCTTCCTGACCCAGTGTGCCATTACGTTATGTTTTGAACGTCATTGATCTTACGAGTGAGCCGTGAAATGAGAAATTCTCACTGATTCTGTTTTATCGGCGACATCTGTCGATTTGATTGCTCGTATGATTCTGGTTTATCATTGACATCTGTCGATTTGATTGCTCGTCTGATTCTGTTTTATCGGCGACATCTGTCGATTTGATTGCTCGTCTGATTCTGTTTTATCGGTGACATCTGTCGATTTGATTGCTCGTCTGATTCTGGTTTATCGGTGACATCTGTCGATTTGATTGCTCGTCTGATTCTGGTTTAACGGCGACATCTGTCGATTTGATTGCTCGTATGATTCTGGTTTATCGGAGACATCTGTCGATTTGATTGCTCGTCTGATTCTGGTTTAACGGTGACATCTGTGATTTGATTGCTCGTATGATTCTGGTTTAACGGTGACATCTGTCGATTTGATTGCTCGTCTGATTCTGTTTTATCGGTGACATCTGCCGATTTGATTGCTTGTCTGACAGAGCGACTGGCCCAGCGGCAAGGTCAGCCACAGGCGTTTAGGTCGGGGTCAGGGGCGGCGGGACCAAGCACTAGTGGGAGTGTGTGGAATGAGGTAAAAAGGCAGGGGAAGGCAGGGGAAGGAACAGTTCTTTGCTTGATTTGTTTCAATGATGTACCAGTAAGCCAGACATTCTGTTGCTTTCAACGACACGCGTTTTGTCGACCGTGTCTTAAGCAACATTTCAGTAATCTCTACAACTCTGGAATGACGGAGTTCAGATGTCCGAGTGAGCGCGTAAGTTTTTACTTTTACAAATTATTTGTTATTAGTTTAATATTGTAATTTAATTTAATTTAATTGGCTCCTTTGCCGCTGAAGAGTGTTTCCTGAATTTTATTTTGAGGAGTACATAGGCGCAAATTCTCTGACTGTATAACTGAGAATTGTTTGATGTATGTGTAGTTTATGTTTTATACAGACATTTCTGTAGTTTTTCTGCTCTAGTAAGGCACATTAACAGCTAAATGTGCATTGCTAATAAATGCAATATGCATACAAAGTATACGGTATTAATAAATACAATTTATTAGAAGGTATATATTTCTCTCTGTCGACCAGTTTAGTGGACGCAGCAGAAACTCAGTAAAAGATCTCAAGATGGCGAAAGAAATTTCTAGATTGATGTATAAATTTTATCAGGTTTTTTTGTAAATAGAAATGATCTTGAAAGATTATTGAATAACATTGAAGTGTACAATGATACCTATTTTCTCGCAGTGCCCAGAGTACTACTATTCGGAGTATTTGGCCCAGCTGCTTAGCCCATCTCAAATGGAGATCTTGCGGGAGCGTTGGGCTGAGACGGTCAGAGCAGCTGAGTGGAGATGGGCGGTGTGTCCACGGTGCGGAACACCCAGCCAGTCTGCGACTAAGACAGAGACCTGCACATCCTGCTCATTCCGATACTGCAGGTATCTTATCTTATTTATATCATGGGTTTTTGATAAAGCTGCGCCTGACTGCTTTATCTTCTGAACTTCTGAAGCATAGGGAATGGCGTGCGTGAATTGTATGATTTTGCTGGATTGTTTGATTGGATTTTGCTTAACAGGTGTATAAAAAGTGCAGTCGTTGTGTTGTTTTATTTTTATACGATTAAACATTTATTAATGCTTTTGTGTCGTTTTACGATTTTGGGCTTTGATTTTGTAGCTGTTGTGTAATATATTTATATATTTATCTCCCTCAATTTTACTCTATTGAATAAATTTTTCACAAATTTTGTCCTCGGCTTTGCTTTTCGTAATTCTTGTTTTATTAAATCATTTAACATCCTTTGTCTCATTCTTCTTATTTTCTTCCTATTGTCGTTCCTATTACTTCTCCTTACTATTACTATATACTTCCTATTCTCATTCTTCTCATTCTTCTTCTCATTATCAATTTCCTTCTCTTACATTCTTCTATAACATCTTTCAGCAACCCATCCCTCACAATTTGTCCATTTGGTCGGTTCGTACTATTTCTTATTATTTCTTATTGTATCGCATTTAAAGTTTTAACTGTCTTTCTGCACTAACTCGCTCAATACTTCTTTGTGAGGTCTGAATTTTTAAGGTGTTTATTTATTATATAGTTCACGTTTCATATTGCCACTGTGTGAAAATGTCATTTTTAAAATTAACTGTAAAACCCTAGTATTCTTCTACAGAATTTTCAGATCATCTAATTTTATATATGTATGTACAGAGTTCTTTGAGTGATAAATCGAAGCCATCGTAATCCCTTATGAAGAGATGCCAGATGATTTGTCATGTAGTCATAATATTCTGTTGACAAAACTAAACGTAGGTTGATCGCCTTAAGCCATTAAATACATTATGCCTTTGATTGACAATTGGTGTTGTGTCATGCTGATCTGTACAGGATGTGCCTGCGGGCTGGTCACGCACCCCTGTTGTGTGAAGAGGTTTTAGTGCAGGATGTCAGGCGGAGAAAGGAAATGTTTATCGACAGACGACTGGCAGAGACTAACTTTACTCCCTGCCCACAGTGTTCTCTCAAGGTCATGCGTGAAAAAGGGTGTGACCACATGATCTGTTCACAGTGCGGATGTGACTTCTGCATTGTGTGCGGAAAGTCCAACGACACTGCCGGTCACATCAGAGCCTGGTTGATTTTCCCTTGCTTTCCTGACCTCTTCATCCTACTGTCTTATTCATTTTAAGTCGTTACGTATAATGTTTAATAGAGTGTATCATGCTAAGGCATCTCTATACTTTAAAACAGTTACGGTCAAAGCAATATATAATAAAATGCACTCAGTAGAAATCACTGAAATATCAAATAACTATCATATGTAACGTAGCTTAAATATCGCAATCTGAGAGATTTATCAGTGAGCAGAATTTACATGGAATGATCTAGCAAAAAGATATGTCTTAAGACTCTTTTTAAACCGTCAGGTTTATCACAATTTCTTATAAAATATGGAAGTTCAATCCACAATTTGGGACCTGCTGCAGGAAAGAATTTATGTGTACTCAGTTCTGTCTATATGTACTCATTAATATTAGCATTTTTGTATATTTAGTTTTTTTATGTACCCTTTAATATTAACATTTGTGTACTCAGTTTCTATATTTACCCTTTATTAACATTTGTGTTCTCTGTTCTCACTGTGTACTCCATTGTTTATATTTATGTGTGACCTTTATAGAATATTAACTGATTTTCATCTGCAGTAGGAAAAATTAAATTAAATTTGTTGGCACATTGTGCAATTCTTAAAATTTGTGTGTAATTTAGGTTTAAAGTAGTGATGAGTTAAGACACCATTGTATGTATGTATTGTTTGTTTCAGGTGCACACAAGTGTTTATAATAGTGTGAGTTATGACACTTGTGTATGTTTGTATTGCTTGTTTCAGGTTCACACAAGTGTTTATAAAAGTGTGAGTTATGACACTTGTGTATATTTGTATTGCTTGTTTCAGGTGTTTATACTTGTTTCACTAGTGTATTTAACAGTGATGTGTTAAGACACTCTGCACTATTGTTTTAGGTGCTCCAGCTCTTAGAAGAGCGTGGATTTGGAGAGAGTAAGACGAGAGGCTGAGGAAGAGTTCGATCGTATGATCAACTCTCCCGAATAGGCTGCTTTCTTCCTTCCTTCTTCTTCCTTTCTTCTTCCTTTTTGATCTTCTTTCCTTCTTCCTTCCTTCTTCTTCTTCCCTCTTTCCTTATTGTTGTTTCTTCCTCTCTTCTTTGCCTTTCTTCCTTCTTCGCCTTTATTCTTCTTTCTTTCTTCTTCCTCACTTTTCTTCCTTCTTCGCCTTTCTTCTTTCTTCTTCACCTGACTTCCTTCTTCATTGTTCTTCTTCTTTAATTTCTTCCTTTTCCATTCTAAGTTCTTCCTTCCTTCATTTGCTTCACCTTTTCTTCTCTATTCATTCCATATTTTCTTTTCTTCCTTCTTTTTTTATCCTTCCTTCTTCTTCACTTTTTCTTCGACCTTCCAT